>JAXIVJ010003668.1:0-91439 GCA_036785665.1 Chirona hameri | reverse complement strand
CCCCCTTATTTTTTAACTGGGGACGCGTCCCCCCCTCCCCGCCGCCGCCGACGCACATGAGTACTACCCAGTGGTCTCAGTATCACCCAGTGGTCTCAGTATCACCCAGTGGTCTCAGCATCACCCAGTGGTCTCAGCATCACCCAGTGGTCTCAGCATCACCCAGTGGTCTCAGCATCACCCAGTGGTCTCAGTATCACCCAGTGGTCTCAGCCCAGTGGTCTCAGTATCACCCAGTGGTCTCAGCATCACCCAGTGGTCTCATAATCACCCAGTGGTCTCAGCATCTGGCTGAACAGGCTGTTCGGTACAGAATCACATCGGGAAACCAGGTCCAACAGAATCTAATTCTGAATTCCTGTTGTTCGTTTGCAGTCCCTCACAATCGTCGGACAGAATTGGGAATCAGAAAGGCATTGAATTTTGATGAGAGAAGACTCGAGGCGACGCCTCGGGAGAGACTGTCGGCTGATAAATGTCAACGAAGGTCTGATAGGGTATATTTATTCTAGCTTCAACCGATCGCTATTTGTAATTGTTCCGAACTTTGCAATAGAATTAACTCTGACCTCAGAGCCTCCCACTACGCAGAGTTCGTGCCCGCCCTGACATCTGGACACCGGTCCCTGACATCTGGACACCGGCCCCTGACATCCAATCTTTTGATTCCAGTTCTCCAGCAAACTTGGTGGCGAAAGTTGAATGTGCTGTTAAGCTGTCCGTCCGACTTAACTCATTCATCGCCGGCATATGCATGCTCCGAATTTACATACGCATGGTGATGAGATGGTGAAGTTGCGACGTAGTTTCGTTTCGTGTTAGTTGATAATTGTATTCTCAATGGTTTATTTTACTACAAGTCATTTAACCTGGTATTTAATCTGTCGTATCAATAGATCACTAAGCTCAGAGCCATTCACTAAACAGAGTTTGCTGCGTGGTTGTTGACCCTGCTAGTGGTATCCGATCTTGTACTCTCAGTTCCCTCGCAGAACTTGGCGGCGGAAGTTTTACGTTTGGTGTATCTGGGTCTGATCTGGAGTACGATCCGCCTGAACCTTGTCTTATTTAACCAGTCTCCATCTCACCTCGTCAGGGTGGTAAACTTTGCAAATCACCATGCCTCTATTCCCTGACAAGGCTATATTTTTCGCATTTAGAATATTTTAAAAATTCGCTAGATTTTTATCACATGAAATTTACAAATTTAAGCGGAAGGTTGCTTTTATTGTCCATTCTGAAAATGTATCTAAAAAATACACCTATACACGAACAATTCAACAAACCTCTCCATAAGCTAATTTTGTTCAGTGTATAAGGAAATTGGACAATGATAAGACGTATCAAGTATTATTCGGATGTAATAATAAGCTATATTTTAAGCCTGCATAAACCAGACTGACAAGACGTGACCCAGGCGCTCTAATCGGTAAATCAGGATTCATGCTTTTACCCACATTTCGGAGATTCTGCTCTCCTTGCAATAGTGGCTTACACTTGGCATTGAGGGCTGACACAGCTGTTCCATAACGTCACTGATTTGTGAACACTAAACCCACGATCACCCTGCTGCCACGGAGACTGCATTTTCCTCGATAATTCTCCGATAGGAATGCTAAAGTCGACTCCATTCTGCTCGCCTCCGTGGCTGCCTGGAAAGTACTGGTGGCTGCCCCCATTTCCTTTTAAACCCTCGCCAGTGCAGGGTCCGATACCTACGTGACCGTACAGAGGAGGGGGGGGGGGGGGGGGGGGGGTACGACCCCCCTCCCCAATTGGCGTTTCGCCCCCTAATTGAGCTAGAGCTTCGATTGAAAACGAGCGTGTTGTTTGCGATGAGAGGAATCAGTTGATATTCGATTTTAAGGTCCTGGGTCATTTGGTGACCTCTGAGGTCATGTCAATAACCCGGATGTCATCCATATATACCATGTATTTCGGCAAATCCACGCAATGGTGGCAGTGGCGGCGGATCGTATTTTCGGATGGAGGACAAAGAAACCCAGGGGGACCCTCGACCAAAAGTGCACCCTCCCACGGCCAAAGGGCCCCCCCATTTTTTGGCGTGAAATGGTATCTTCTCGGATTTAGGCCACTATATTTTGCATGGCCCCTAAATGGTCGAGAAGAAAAAAACGTCGGACAGGCCCCTGTTGAAGTCTCAGGCCTTCTAAGGGCCCATGCAGGCCTATCGAGGGTCCCCTCAGGCCGACTAAGGGACTTCTGTCGGCCTTAGAAGGCCCCTCAGGCTGGCTGGGGCACATCGGAACCCTGGGTCATTGTTTCGGTCAAAAATAAAATCGAACCAACTTCTCGGAGGGCCCCTCTTACAAATGTATGGGGGCAAAATCATATGTTTGCCCCCCCCCCCCCCCCCCCCCCCCCCCTCCACACACACTTCTTGATTGGGGGCAGCTCCGAGAACCCCCCCCCCCTTTCATCCGCCGCCACTGGTGGGGGGCAACTTGACCAAGAGGGTAGTCGATGTTCGTGACTGAAGGGGTAGCCGTTTTTTATGACCAGTAAATATTATGCATGCGATAGCAGTGTATCATATTGCTTTGTGTCTCGTGCGGACTTCAAAATGTTATTGAACTAACAACAGGCAGGATTTTGCGAAGGAGGGGGCTTGAAGAAAATGTGTCACAAAAGTTGACCCTAAACTTATTTAACACTGGTATTTACGTAAAATGGACACCCACACAACTATTATTGCGCCGCGAAGCGGTACCAAAATTTGTGGTTTCGAGCGGGCTGGAGAACTAATTTTTGCTATTGGAACCAGGATGCAGGGTGAAAACGAGGAACATGTCTGGAGCATAAGGTAGGGTCAAAAGACATGTTGCCCCCCATTTAAGGTCAATGGTGGGCCTATGGCCCCATGCCCCCCTCCCCCCCGGGGCCGCCAGTGTGTACGTCAATATTCGACCCTTTTGTACTGGAAAAGAACACTGAATGATTTGCGCCGCGTAGTGGTGCGGATTTTTTTCTTCTCTATTTTTCGTCTGGATAACAAGGCCCTCAAAGTTGGATTATTTTCATTTAATTCATTCAAGAATTAAATTCAGCCCAAGGCTACCAATGCAGCCACTCAATGAGATTCTTCACCGGAAAGATAGAAGGAATTTCGCCCCAGTGGCACAAAAATGCGATATTTTCGACTTGTTTTGCAGAATTATAACAGCTTGGGTGCAGTTGCTTACCAGTTTCAAATAAGTTTCATGGATTCCAACCATGAACCACAGTCCACATATAAAAAAGCCCAAACGGCAGGCACTATGGTTTCGTTCGCGAAAAAAAAAACGATAGTCAACAAACATCCTGACATCGAGGATTTATCAGGACGCACGTATGTAATATGCGCCGCGAAGCGGCACGTTTTTGTCTCTAAATTTGACACTATTTCGCACAAAATATGTGGGTTTTCAGCAATTTGATGGGGGCACCATGGCATTGGTGCCCGCCTCCCTCCTCCAGGATTCAAGGGTGCCCGGTGCCCTCGGCGAATGTTTTTTTGGGGGTGGGGGGGGGGGGGGCAAATCAGTGGCTTATTTCCAAAAAATTGTTGAGTGGGGGGGGGGGGTACCAGGCCGTCAGCCGTCAGCGAGAAAGTTGTTGACAGGGGGGGGGGGGGAGGGGGGTAGGCAGGAGCGTCGCCGATAATTTTGAGTGGGGGTCGGCTGAAATGACGAAAACAAATGTAGCCCCATTTTTATGCGTGTATTTGTATGCCTTTGCAGCCATTTTTAATGTGGTTGTCATGTTATAGTAGATACTTGTTATTTAGCGCCGCCAAGCGGCGCGAAATTGTACGGGTTATGCCTGATACAACCCAGAAATATGGCGATGGGCCTTTTAGAGGATAAGAAGCTAAAAATGTTATTCATTCAATTCACCGTTACAACGAACCGAAGACGATGACGATGGCTACCGACGTGACCACCGATCATTTTCGAGAAAAAAAATCTATATTTATTTTAGGTCGTGGAAAACGAAATTTTAATATTGGAACCAGACCGTGAGTGGAGCCAAGCCTCAGGTAACCCCTATTCCTGGTTGCACATCTCGGTATGATGAAACAATGAAACATATTGAAATGAAGGTAGTTTTTTCATATACATATTCCTCGGATAGTCAATCACGAAGACGATAACCGGTGACAATCAGCGCTCAATAGTCCATATGATAATAATAACTGTATACATGTTTACCGAACTGTTAACAAACAACTGGTAACAGTGCAAATGGTTTGAAAGCAGCAAGAGCCAGAACGACTTTTCCGCGCACAAATGGTCCCTGTGGATCTGGAGGAGCCTGGGGCGAGATGGCTTGGGGAGATGGTCCTGGCCTGGTCCCACTATTTGCTCTTCGGTCCAGCAAATTGGCACCGCTGGATCAGCTTCCGGGTGCCGATGTCCGCGTTTTTGCGTTCGCGTCGCCTTTTTTCGGAACTCGGCAGACTAGCTAAACATGTAGCCCGCTTGAAAGTTAATATTTTATGAAGGAGTGGCCCATGGGGCTAACAATTAGGTACCGCCAAGCAGAGCCCCTGCCAGACACTTGAGGAATTCATTTTCCCATTTCCAAATTTATATATGCAATTGCGAATGTTGTGTCATGCCGCGAAGCGGCGCGAAATTGTCAAGTTTTTAACTGGATAGCTGGATTTTGACTACTACAAAGGCAATTTTTAGAACTGTACGTCCGACCGTTGGGGGGGGGGGCAAAATCATAGTTTCAGTACCTTTGAAGGGGCCATAGCTCCTTGTCCCCCCTGATCCGCTGCTCTCACCCTGTTCCACCGCCTATGGAAGCAGATCCCGACTCACTCAGGGCGGCCTCAGGCGGCCAGAGTGCCCCGTCTGGCGGCCAGAGTGCCCCCTTAGGCGGTCAGAGTGCCCCCTCAAGCTGTCAGAGTGCCCCCTCAGGCGACTAAAGTGTCTCCCCTGGCTGCCAGACTGCCCCCCCCCCCCCCTCAGCTGCCAGAGTGCCCCCTCAGGCGCCCAGCACCCCCTCAGGTGGCCAGAGTGACCACTCAGGCGGCCAAAGTGCCCCCTCAGGCGGCCAGTGCCCTCTCAGGCGAACAGAGTGCTTCTCAGGCGGACAGAGTGCCCCTCAGGCAGCTAGAGTGCCCCCTCATGCGACCAAAGTGCCCCTCAGACGGCCAGTGTGCCCCCTCAGGTGGCCAGAGCGCCCCCTCAGGTGGCCAGAGCGCCCCTTCAGGCGGCCAGAGTGTCCTCTCAGGCTGCCATAGTGCCCCCTCAGGCGGCCAGAGTGCCCCTCAGGCGGTCAGAGTGCCCCTTCAGGCGGCCAGAGGGCCCACTCAGGCGGTCAGAGTGCCCCTCAGGCGGCCAGAGTGCCCTTTCAGGCGGCCAGAGGGCCCACTCAGGCCTTGCGTTTTGTTCTTGTTCTACTACTTTACTTGCACTTTGTTTGAAAGCGGAGTGAAATTCGTTTCGAGTCATTTCGATCTTGGAGGGCCCCCTCTTACAAATGTATGGGGGGGGGGGCAAAATCATATAATTGCCCCCCCCCCCTGCCCTCCCCCTTATCCGCCGCCCCTGAATGGTGGCCCTTCCTTGCCTTTCGTCAAATTATAAAGTACATTGTAGGGACACATGCAGACATTAGACATATACACAGATTAAAATGAACATGATAAAAACGACAGAGACAATGACAATGTGATGGTAACTAGGATCGCTCAGTCACCCGCATCCAGTAAAAGTCGTTTGAGAGCGCGATGGAAACATGCGACTGTCATTGCGCGCATTTTCACCGGGAGCGCGTTGTACCACATAGGTCCACGATACAAGAACCGGCGCCTCCCAGTCTCTGTCCTGACAGATGGCAGACGTAGATAATCATCTTGGCGGGTTCTCCGAACTCGTGCCTCGCGGCTTGTTTGGATGGAGGTTGAAATGGAAACTGGTGCATGATGCAAGCGAATTTTGTGTAGTATAGTGCGAGCGTGTGATATTTGACAAGATCCTCCGCACCAAGCCACCCCAGCGCCACCCGGACGTCCGCAGACTGGCTGAACTTTTTTCTCCCTGATATCACCCGTGCGGCAAAATTAAACACCTTTTGTATCTTGCCGATATTTTTTCGGCTACCGTTATCGTACACGGGGAGGCAGTAGCGGACGCGAGACAGCACCAGGGCGGCTACGATGGTGGGGAGAATCTCGGCCGGAAGATAATGACGAATATGCGACAAGCTAATATAGATCCCGAAGCATTTGCGCGTAATTTCTTGCACATGGGTGTCCCATGAAAGGTGGCGATCGAAGATCACCCCCAGATATTTTACTTCTAAGACGGGTTGTATGGTACGCTCGCGAAATTTCACGCCGAAAGGTGTCATGTTCCGCATATTTTGTCTGCTGCAAAAAGCTATCAGCTGAGTTTTGTCGGGGTTGACCTTGAGTGAATTTGCGCGGAACCAAAGGTCGAGAGAGGAAAGTGCCTGTTCCATTCGCTCCGTCAGGTCTGCTAGGGCGGTCTTGTTGCCGCAAACCATGACCTGGGTGTCGTCCGCGTATGGAGAACTGTAGCACCCGGCACGAACAGGCTGAGGTCGTTCGATACAAAAAATATACAAAAGGGGTCCTAGGGCCGAACCTTGGAACACTCCCATGTTGTTTGGAAGCGCGTTTGATATCTGCCTGTTGCCAGAGACGTCAGTGAAGCTGACGCTCTGTGTGTGGTTCTGCAGGTACGCCTCAAACCATGCAGTGTTCACATCGTTTAACTGAAGTTTAGCGAGAAGTTTAGAGTGATCTATGACATCGAAACATTTGCTTAAATCAAGCAGGCAGAGAAGCGAGATTTTGTTCTAATCATTAGCCAGGAGTACGCGGTCGGATATTGTAACCAGAGCCGTTTCGGTGGAATGATGGGTGCGGAAGCCATGTTGGGTATCAGAAAGGAGGTGATTGACGGTAAGTTGATGGTAAAGCTGGCGCTGTACAATGCGCCTCAACTATTTTGGATATGACAGGGATAATGGATATAGGTCTGAAGTTGGTAGGATTAGAGGGATCACCGGATTCGTAGATGGGACTGACGAGCGAATGTTTCCACTCGTCTGGGATATCACAGCGGAGGAGGCACGAGTTCACAATGTGAAGCAGAGCTGTACTAACTACAGGCATGCATATTGATCTCGCCGTTGTCTACCTGTGTTATATCAAAACTGCAACAACAAAAAAACGTTAGTCTACACGATTCTGTATTGCAGTCTTGCAATGATGTGTAGCCGCCGGCCAAAAACCGTAAAAACTGTGAGCACACGCACACCAAAACATTCAGTCAGTCTCAACTCTCAACTGTCACAACATAACTGATTCACACTAATCGGCGATCACAAACATATCCAAATGACTAGAAAAGCTGACTATTTGGTATATAAAATAAACAATATCCAATAACCACATTATCAGATTTAAAAAAACGAGTAAACTGAGTTAACTAAACAAAGGCACGTAAACAAAGGCAACTAGACACGTACTTCGTCCGGGTATCGTGGGTGGTACCTCACTCGCAGATCGCAGGCGACTTGCAAATCGATATGTCTCCAATGAACTTTACATTACTGTGAGACCAATAAAGCCAGCCATGTCAATGTACTCGTGACACTGCCCCGGCTCGTTCAGAATTCAGATCAATACGCACCATGACGCACCACGCGATCCTGGGCCTGGTTCGCAGAGCGACTCGTCCACTATTCGCTCCCAGCGGTTCACTATGTGCCTTGGCATCAGCTGAAGCATGCGGACATTTTCGTCTGGATCGCTGAGAGCTTCCAGGCCAGTCACGGTTCTCGACGCTACTTCGCAGCTCTCCATCGCAGCTCTCAAGGTAGTCGGCGAACCTCTGGAGACCTTTTCCATCGCCGGGGGCGATCTTCGGCCACGTGCGTATCTGCTTTCTGTAGGTCTGGGCTGTTATGAAGTTGCTTCCATAACGCTCTTGCAGCTTCGACTTCGCTTCAGCATACGCGTCTTCCGAGCTCAGATGGAGGAAGCCTTGGATCGCGTTCCGTGCTTCGCCGCTTGTGTACCGAGAGAGGAAGTGTAGTCTCTCAGTAGACGATGAAGTGCGAGCCTCGATGTAGCTCTCGAAGGACTTCATCCACAGATGAAAGTTTTCGGCGTCACCATAGAAGACCTCAGGCTTCAGTGCTGGAAGAGAACTCCGCTTACCTTGCTCGGACAGCAGGTGGGCCAACCCTGACAGGAGTTCCGCTGAGGAGGATGCAGAAGTCCCTTCGCTGTCCGGGGCACGTGTGAGGTCTGAAGGGTAGGTCTGGTGAGGATTTGGATGTGGAGCAGGGTTTCCTACTTTGACTTCAGGATTTGAGGCAGTTTCACTACTGACTTGTCTTGCAGACTGACGGGTCGCTTCAGTGAAGACGTTGTGCTTGCCTTCTTCATCAGCACGAGTTGCAGAGGGAAGATTGATGGCAGTGCCTTCTTCACCTGAGACACCTTCAGCTTTACCCTCGAGCTCCATCGTGAACTTGTTGACCACTTCAGTCTGTCGTAGGTAGATTTCAAGCTCTGTTTGCAGGACTAGCTCCTCTTCTTTCCACTGCAGCTCCTGGCGCTGACGCTCAAGCCCTCGCTTGGTCTTTATCATCGCCAGTTTGGCTGCCGTTTCAGCCTTCCTGCGCTCATCTTCGATATGCAGAAGCTGGAGACCAGACTGAACGGACCTTGCAGAGCTAGCTACCGATGCGCTTGAAGTGTTATTCTTTGACTGGATGCTCTTCAGGTAGTTCTCAACGATCATTCTAGTTGTGTCGATTTCTTCCATCACCTTCTTGTGGGCTTCTGAGTGTCGCTCCACTTCGGCAGGCAGGATAAGATGATGAAGGTCACGTTCTATCCGTGCGAAGGAGATCCACTTCGCTCCACTTCGGCAGGAAGGAGAAGATCATGAAGGTCACATTCTATCTGTGCGAAGGAGATGTAGACATGGATCCACTTCTTTGCTTTCTCTTCAGAGATGTCAGGAAGAATGTCAACGTCTGGACCCCTCCGTTGAACCACTTGCAAGCTCAGCTGATTCAGTTCATGTAGCTCACGCTTGTACGCCTTAGTCTTCAGCTGCGCTTGGTACTCACGACCAGCTTCTGTCTGACGGATACTTCTTCCTGAACTGGACTGAAGAGTACCTGGCATCTCCTTCTGAGACTCGGCCATGTCCGCAGATCACTTTCGGTATGTAAATAAAGAACTGATAGAGTCTACTGGACACTTGGTAGGGGGTTCAAATTAGTAGGTTTAGTCAGCATCAGGCAGTGTTAGTTCACCACGGTCTCCCGCGTGACAGGCGGGATAATCACCACTATACTAACGAGGATATACACTACCACCAGTTTGAAATCACAAAACAACTTGCTACAAAGCATACCACGACCTGTGAATGCCTTTTCATGACCACCTCACAACTGGTGGAAGGAATGTTTACTGATCTCGCCGTTGTCTACCTGTGTTATATCAAAACTGCACGCAAAACCAACGTTAGTCTACACGGTTCTGTGTTGCAGTCTTGCAATGATGTGTAGCCGCCGGCCAATAACCGTTAAAACTGAGCACACGCACACCAAAACATTCAGTCAGTCTCAACTCTCAACTGTCACAACATAACTGATTCACACTAATCGGCGATCACAAACATATCCAAATGACTAGAAAAGCTGACTATTTGGCATATAAAATAAACAATATCCCATAACCACATTATCAGATAAAAAAACGAGTAAACTGAGTTAACTAAACAAAGGCACGTAAACAAAGGCAACTAGGCACGTACTTCGTCCGGGTATCGTGGGTGGTACCTCACTCGCAGATCGCAGGCGACTTGCAAATCGATATGTCTCCAATGAACTTTACATTACTGTGAGACCAATAAAGCCAGCCATGGCAATGTACTCGTGACACTGCCCCGGCACGTTTATAATTCAGATCAATAAGCCTTTCAGCTGCAGAAAAGAAAGACAAACTTTCAGTGGGACACATGCAATCATGCATCATGCAGTCAAAGCCACATGCAAGCACTCACACTCATGCAACATGCAGTCAGGCAAACAGATAATTGTACCGCGGTACTCCGGCGGTAACACATCAATCATACGGACACAGATTCCATCCAGGCCGCAGGCGGAGGTGCCAGGCATACTCCGGTGAGACGGTGACCTACAAATACAATTAGTGATGTGTAGAAAGATTTAATTATAAAGAAGCCAGAGTCGTGATTGAAAATGCAGCACGTTTCTTGTCATTAGTGGAATGCGTTTCGATTAACTCTAGGTACCTGTTGACCTTTGATCTCTGTCAAAGGTCAAAAGTTCAGCTCGGTCATCTCAATTGAGCATGTCATTGACCTCGGTTGACCTATGAAAGGTCATAACCTCAGTGGAACCCATACTTGTGTAAAATCAATGTCAAATTTGATATCAGCGTCACGAAATGTTCTAAAAGTCACTGGAGGTCAAACGGGTCATCTTAGGCCATCATAAACCAATGAACTCGGTTGACCTCTGAAAGGTCATGATCTCAGTGGAAACCATAAATGTCACCTGTTAACACCTGCTCATATGCTCCTTAACTACTATATGAAGTGTTCTTCCTACATGTAAAGAAACGTTTGTTCAAGCTTCAATTCCGACTGGCAGCTTGCTGGCCGCTATTTTCTCGTCCAGTTGAGCTCTTTTAAGCCCAGATTTGATGGTAAGAGCCGTGATTCCAAAATGTCCCAGTTTTTCACTGTGAATATCTGGATTTTGACTGCTGCAAAGTCAATGTTTACAATAAATTGTAAACGTTTTTTTTTTGGGGGGGGGGGGGGGGGGCAAAAGACATGTTGCCCTCCCTCTTTCCAGGCTTTTGGGGGGGGGGGGGGGGCATGGCCTGGTTGCCCCTCCTGGATCCGCCAGTGATGGGAAACAACAATTAAAGAGCTGAAAAGCATAGCGAATTGATAACGAGAAAAGATGACAACACCGTCAGGTGTTTGATGTCACATTTGGCCATTTTAGCCGGCCTCCCAGTACCGCTGACGTGGGTCGATTCAGAGAGACTTTCATCGGTGGCCATCACCTGATAATGGCCCAGTCCGCTCAGCTGTTAGTGAAAGCCGTTTGAACGCCGGCAGCACAGCAGGTAGCGTTATGGCTTATCGCTGGGATCCGCCGGGCTCAGGGCCGGTCAGAGGGACCGTGAACTGAACAACAGCGTGCACTCACATCAGAGGGACCGTGAACTGAACAACAGTGTGCCCTCACATCAGAGGGACCGTGAACTGAACAACAGCGTGCACTCACATCAGAGGGACCGTGAACTGAACAACAGTGTGCCCTCACATCAGAGGGACCGTGAACTGAACAACAGCGTGCACTCACATCAGAGGGACCGTGAACTGAACAACAGTGTGCCCTCACATCAGAGGGACCGTGAACTGAACAACAGCGTGCACTCACATCAGAGGGACCGTGAACTGAACAACAGTGTGCACTCACATCAGAGGTACCGTGAACTGAACAACAGTGTGCACTCACATTATAGGGACCGTGAACTGAACAACAGTGTGCACTCACATCAGAGGGACCGTGAACTGAACAACAGTGTGCACTCACATTATAGGGACCGTGAACTGAACAACAGTGTGCACTCACATCAGAGGGACCGTGAACTGAACAACAGCGTGCACTCACATCAGATGGACCGTGAACTGAACAACAGTGTGCACTCACAGCACTACTACAGAACTGTACACTATCAACAATCTAACATAACACCATAAACACTCCAACATAACACTATCAACACTCCAACATAACACTATCACCACTCCAACATAACACTATCACCATTCCAACATAAGCATATCAACACTCCAACATAACACTATCACCATTCCAACATAACACTATCAACACTCCAACATAACACTATCAACACTCCAACATAACACTATCACCACTCCAACATAACACTATCAACACTCCAACATAACACTATCACCACTCCAACATAACACTATCAACACTCCAACATAACACTATCAACACTCCAACATAACACTATCACCATTCCAACATAATCTATCAACACTATCAACACTATCAACACTCCAACATAACATTCCAACATAACACTATACACACTCCAACATAAGACTATCATCACTCCAACATAACACTATCAACAATCCAACATAACACGATCAACACTCCAACATAACACTATCACCACTCCAACATAGGACTATCAACACTCCAACATGTCACTATCAACACTCCAACACAACACTATCACCACTCCAACATAACCCTGTCACCACTCCAACATAGGAATATCAACACTCCAACATAACACTATCAGCACTCCAACACAACACTATCACCACTCCAACATAACACTATCAACACTCCAACATAGGACTATCAACACTCCAACATAACACTATCAACACTCCAACATAGGACTATCAACACTCCAACATAACACTATCACCACTCCAACATAGGACTATCAAAACTCCAACATAACACTATCAACACTCCAACATAGGACTATCAGCACTCCAACATAATAATATCAACACTCCAACACAACACTATCACCACTCCAACATAACACTATCAGCACTCCAACATAACACTATCGACACTTCAACATAACACTATCAACACTCCAACATAACACTATCAACACTCCAACATAACACTATCACCACTCCAACATAACACTATCAACACTCCAACATAACACTATCACCACTCCACCATAACACTATCAACATTCCAACATAACACTATCACCACTCCAACATATGACTATCAACACTCCCGCATCACACTATCAACACTCCAACATAACACTATCAACACTCCAACATAATACTATCAACACTCCAACATAACACTATCACCACTCCAACATAACACTATCAACACTCCAACATAACACTATTACCACTCCAACATAGGAATATCAACACTCCAACATAACACGATCAAAACTACAACATAACACTATCAACAGTCCAACATAGGACTATCAACAATCCAACATGACACTATCAACACTTCAACATAACACTATCAACAGTCCAACATAGGACTATCAACACTCCAACATAACACAATCAACACTCCAACATAACACTATCAACAGTCCAACATATGACTATCAACACTAACATAACACTCCAACATAACACTATCAATACTCCAACATAACACTATCAACACTCCAACATAACACTATCAACACTCCAACACAACATTATCACCAGTCCAACATAGGACTATCAACACTCCAACATATGACTATCAACACTCCAACATAACACTATCACCACTCCCACATAACACTATCAACACTCCAACATAACACTATCAACACTCCAACATAACACTATCAACACTCCAACACAACACTATCACCACTCCAACATAACACTATCACCACTCCCACATAACACTATCAACACTCCAACATAACACTATCAACACTCCAACATAACACGATCAACACTCCAACATAACACTATCAACAGTCCAACATAGGACTATCAACAATCCAGCATGACACTATCAACACTCCAACATAGGACTATCAGCACTCCAACATAACACTATCAGCACTCCAACATGGGACTATCAACAATCCAACATGACACTATCAACACTCCAACATAGGACTATCAGCACTCTAACATAATACTATCAACACTCCAACACAACACTATCACCACTCCAACATAGGACTATCAACACTCCCACATCACACTATCAACACTCCAACATAACGCTATTAACACTTCAACATAACACTATCAACTCTCCAACATCACACTATCAGCACTCCAACATAACACTATCAACACTCCAACATATGACTATTAACACTCCAACATAACACTATCAACACTCCAACATAGGACTATCAGCACTCCAGCATAACACTATAAACACTCCAACATAACACTATCAACACTCCAACACAACACTATCACCACTCCAACATAACACTATGACCACTCCTACATAACTCTATCAACACTCCAACATAACATCATCAACACTCCAACATAGGACTAGCAGCACTCCAACATAACACTATCAACACTCCAACACAACACTATCAACACTCCAACATAACACTATCAGCACTCCAACATAACACTATCACCACTCCTACATAACACTAGCAACACTCCAACATAGGACTATCAACACTCCAACATAACACTATCAACACTCCAACATAACACTATCAACACTCCAACATAATACTATCAACACTCCAACATAGGAATATCAACACTCCAACATAACACTATCACCACTCCAACATAACACTATCAACACTCCAACATAACACTATCAGCACTCCAACATAGGAATATCAACACTCCAACACAACACTATCACCACTCCAACATAACACTATCAACACTCCAACATAACACTATCAGCACTCCAACATATGACTATCAACACTCCAACACAACACTATCACCACTCCAACATAATACTATCAACACTCCAACATCACACTATCACCACTCCTACATAACACTAGCAACACTCCAACATAGGACTATCAACACTCCAACATAACACTATCAACACTCCAACATAACACTATCAACACTCCAACATCACACTATCAACACTCCAACATAACACTATCAACACTCCAACATAACACTATCAACACTCCAACATAGGACTATCAGCACTCCAAAATAACACTATCAACACTCCAACATAACACTATCAACACTCCAACATAACACTATCAACACTCCAACATCACACTATCAACACTCCAACATAACACTATCAACACTCCAACATAACACTATCAACACTCCAACATAGGACTATCAGCACTCCAACATAACACTATCAACACTCCAACATAACACTATCAACACTCCAACATAATACTATCAACACTCCAACATCACACTATCAACACTCCAACATCACACTATCAACACTCCAACATAACACTATCAACACTCCAACATAACACTATCAACACTCCAACATAGGACTATCAGCACTCCAACATAACACTATCAACACTCCAACATCACACTATCAGCACTCCAACATAACACGATCAACACTCCAACATAACACTATCACCACTCCAACATAACACTATCAACACTCCAACATAACACTATCAACACTCCAACATAACACGACCAACACTCCAACATAACACTATCAACACTCCAACATAACACTATCACCACTCCAAAATAGGACTATCAACACTCCAACATAACACTATCAACACTCCAACATAACACTATCACCACTCCAACATAGGACTATCAACACTCCAACATAACACTATCAACACTCCAACATAACACTTTCAACATACCAACATAACACTATGAACGTCCCGAAGACGGCCGTATACGAAGTGGTGCCCTGCGGTACAGCATCCAGCAGGCGTTGCTGTTCACCTGCCCGCTCTTCTTTCATATTTTTATTTTGTTTTACCTGCGCTTTCGGCGGGGAAATCTAACGCAATAACACCGTGCTTCATTTCACACTCTAAACGGTTGAATAAGCGCACATACGACTTACTGTGCGATAAGCATATCAAACATGCATCAAGTCACTCACCTCAGGGGCGGAGTTTCCTATACACTTGGTGGGGCGGGCGCTCCACCAACATTGGTTTTTGCCCCACCAACATTTATTTTTGCCCCACCAACTTTAAAAGATACTGGAGCTGGCCAATATACTTGCACAAGTAACATCAATTACTTCTGACATCTTTAAAATGTGAAACTCATTCAATCTGAGGAAGACCTGCTATTGCTATATGCTTAACATTTATGAAAAGAAATTAAGGGATGATTTATAATGTAATCAATGTATAACAAAAGCACAATATAGTACTGGCACCGTACACCATTTTCATCAGAAATTATATCATGCAACTACAGCAGCTTTACATTTTTTACATTTACCAAATGACTTCAAATCTGGCAAAACTTAGTGGAGTCAAACATAAATGGCCTCACCAAACTTTGGCTATCACCACCACACCTTTTCATAAACGTGATAATGTCAAAGAGCACAAGAAGTTGCAGAAAGTATCAATCATGTGGCCTTGGTAGGTACCAGCCAAGGCCCTACATACCAGGGTAGAGTCATCCGGCGCGATTTTACCGCTCCGTGACATAGGCGCGTGACGTGACAGGTATTCACGGGCCCAATGCGCCATCGTTCGTAATGCTATTTATGCGGTATAAATTTAGGTTCCTTTTCTAAGCCAGAGGAGATGAAGCACTGCAACAAAAACCATTCGGTAGAGCAACTATTTTTCGACTGACGAGACAGCAATAGCTTTGTCCTCGCTCTTACCACTGGCCTAATGCAGCCTGTCAAAGCAAGCCATGCAAATCCATGCCAAGTTGCCAAGAACACTTCCAAGAACAGCCAAGAATACATTGATATGTTGGGCCTTTAGCTGCCTACTGAACACATTTGGGCAAGAAAGACTGCGCCAAGAAAGTTCCTCACAGCTGCCTCAGCTGTGACGTCAGTAGTATTCTTTGACCAATGCATTCTGAAGGGATGACGCCCTCCTGGTACCAGCCCTTTTCACCACAACTTGCCAGCAAAAGTTTCATCGCGCCGATTTTGTCACAACCTAAAGTAACCAAGAGCTACATAATTTACATTTACAGTGTTGATAAGACAATATAAAAAAAAATCCAGCAATGGTGAATGACAACATTTGCATTTTTTTTCTTTTCATTTTCTCTTTTTATTGTTAAAATCACAGTTTTCAAGGCAATGGTATGCTATTTAGAAAATCACATTCACATTTTGTTTTAAGTTGTGAACTTGTGACAAATGCTGCGTGAATGTTTCGTAAAATTGTTTTTACTGGGCGCCTTGACCGTATGCATCTACAATTATACAGACATATATGGCCGCATGCAACACGGGGCCGTGTATACTACTGTATGGTATGAGGATCCTGGAGAGTCTTCCTCAGGTTTTTATAATTTAAATTTTCATTCTGAATCTAACACGCAGGGTTGGCATTGGTCTTGCTACTAGTTTGATTGGTTGTTAGGATGTGTTGGGTAAATGTTAAGATATGATTGGGTTAGGACTTGGGCCAGTTTTGGTCAGGTTAGGTTAGGTTGGATCAGATATGGTTCCAAGAACTTCAGTTCTCCAGACTTGTATTAATGTGAAGACTAAGTTTAGGTGATGAGGCCTTTGATTATACCTTACGCAACTCACCTGTTCCTTACGCCTTTGCTCATGCTTTGCAAATGCTAAATTATGTATCAGAGTTGTGTTGTATATCATCGCTCACCGCCCTTCTATACGTTGTGCTGTAATCTGTGAATTTTACACTGTTCCTCGTCATTTCCTTTTCTGTTTCAACCTGTCTGTTGGTTTGTGAACCAAGCACCGTATCCTCTTGGGACCAAGGTGCTAATTGGAACTCTCACCCTGTTCCGAGGGGTATGGGGAGCCGGGCAGACTTTTTCAGAGGCCCGCCGAGGGATTGAACCCCGGTCCCCGGCAACCTGTCTGTTGAGCAGCGCAGCGCCCAGCTGGCAGCAGCACGCCACAGACATGCCATTGTTCTCTATCCGCATATACGCACTCATAACGACGGGCTCTGAGAAGCCATGGGATTACTGTGGATGTTCCCGAATACAATCTACAATCTTGTACTTCAAGTACAATTTTGCCCAATGCTTTCCCTCTTTTCAATTATGTAACCATTGTCTATTTAGTGAACACATTCAATGGTAGTAACTTGTGTTTGTGTGCGCGCGTTCACTGTGTGCGTGTGTTTGTGTCTGAAGGGATTTAATTTTGCCCCACCAACTTATTTTGAAAAGCTCCACCCATGACTCATCTACCCGAGGGAATATCAAGCACACAGCTTCGGAGACCTCAGTTGACTATAACTTTTAATCAGTTCTGAAGTCATTGATGTGGATAAATTATCGACTATTCCAGGATTATAATGTCGCTGTGCTGATATGTGAGAAGCCGGATCTCAGTAAACCATACCTGGAGTAACAATGCAGAAACCATCTGAAAACTCCTAAAATATCCCAGATTAAATTCTTGTAAGAGTTCCAAGCAGCAACGAACGGTTGATAACCACTACAACGTGGAGAATATGCAGCGCATGAGCTTTGAAGTATGAGTTATGACTATAATTACTTTACTATCGATACGTATAAACCTATTTCGCCATCAATCCAGTTATTATTGCATTATATGCGACACGATCAGTTGTCTGTCACAAGACAGTCAATAATAACAGCTGGGTGACAGCTGTACCCCAGTACAGAGCCATTGCAGAACCGTGCCCCCTCCCCTCCGCCATACGCCTTATCCCAGACACCGGCAGCCCAGCCCGGCCTGTCAGGGACCCGCTGTCAGTCACCCAGCAGCACATCAGCACATCAGCACATCAGCACTCTGCCGGCGGCGGGCCGCGCTGCTCCCCCGGGCCGCCCCCGCGCCGATGAAGGCCATCTCAGGGGCCGCCGCGGCGAGAAAACAGCGTCATTATCAGAACGCAGCGCGCAAACGCCGCCGTCGGCCCGGCGTCGGTCGGCGTCGGTCGGCGTCGGTCGGCGTCGGTCGGCGGCAGAGCAGGACCTGTTTTCGGAACGGCGGCGGAGCAGTGGTGATGACCCAGATGGGTGGCATATCACTACCGCGGCCGCTACCGCAAAAAGACAGCCGGATACTGCTCTGTATAGTGGACACTGATGCCCTGTATAGTGTTCAGTGATGGAATAGGCGGCAGATCGGGCGACGGCACGGTGGCACCGTGCCCCTCCTTGAATTTGCAGGGGGGGGGGGGGGGGCATACATATCAAAGTGCCCCCCCCCCCTAAATGTGGTATGGCTAGGATAATTATGATAGATATTGACTTAAACTTACAGTACTTTATGCTACATCAATTCAACGTCTTCTAAAAAAAATGAAATTGATGTAGTACTGTGGGAAATAATGACGATTTAATGACGTCATGTCATGCATTTTTTTGTTGTTGGAAAAACGATACATGTTTGAAAAACCGTAGAAAATAGAGGTTTCATGAAAATTGCAAATACAAAGGTCAGAAGAAAGGGAATTACATTTTCGTTCAAATGGCTATCTCGGATTTGTGATTTGATTTACCCCAAAACAAAATAAAAATATTTTCGGGAAAATTTCCACAAAACCAAAATATTGAAGATATAAAAACAGAATATACATTAGAGAAACAAATATGGAAGATATCCAAACTAAATTTCAAAGCAATGTCTTTATTTTTGACTGACTATCCCCCGCTGTGCTGGGGGGACGTATGCACCGCCGTGCCGGGGTGGGGGGGGGGCGTTTAGACGCCCCCCTCCTTAATGTTTCTCAAGGATAGCGGAAAATAGCGGCGCTGCGCGCCACCGTTCTTTTGCACATAGTGTTCGGGCATCAATTACCTACATTGTGTGAAATTCTTGACCTCGAGTCATGTCAGGTCAGGTCACCAGGCCAGGTCACGTGACCCCACCTCCAAAACAAAATTGCGGTCGTACCACAGCCACAGTTTTTGACTGTTCAGTTTCAAACTTACAGCATTTCATAAGGTCATTGGTACCTCCAATTCGTTTATCTCGAATTTCTTTTTTATATCGGTGACCTAAGGTCGGGTCAATTTCGTGACCTCTCCATTATAAGTGAATGGGGAAATATTCAAATGCTTCCTATTCCGAAGATATCCACCGTGGCCGATCCATGGGGGGGTCACGGGGGTCATGACCCCTCCCCCCTTGGGCCGTGAAGAGGCACCATTGCGCCGGGGCACCAGGGACACCACCAAAAATAAAGCAAAACAATCATTACAAAATCAGAAAAATATCAAAATAGACAAAAACAAATCCCAAAAAATCGCGCCGATATGCCGCGCAAATCATTCAGTCTTCTTTTCCAGTGCAAAAGGGTTTAATATAGACTGTACACACTGGCGGCCGTAGGGGGAGGGCATGGGCCCATGACCCCACCTTTGGCCTTAAATGGGGGGCAACATGTCTTTTGACCCCACCTTTTGCTCGAGACATATTTCTTCGTTTTGACTCTGCAGTCTGCATCCTGGTTCCAATAGCAAAAATTAGTTCTCCAGCCCGCTCAAAACCTCAAATTTTAATAGTTATATGCGTATCCATTTTGCGTAAATACCACTGGTAATTAAGTTTAAGTGCAGCTTTTGTGACAAATTTTCTTCAAGCCCCTGCAGCTTTTGTGTCTTCAAGCCCCTTCGCAAAATCCTGCCTATTGTTTAGTTCAAGAACATTTTTGAAGTCCGCACGAGACACAAAGCAATATGATGCACTGCTATCGTATGCATAAGATTTACTGCTGGTAAAAACGGTTACCACCTTCTTGAGATGTGCTATTCTACACCCTGGTCACCATGTGCTCCACCACCGGGGGAGGGGGGGGGGGACGGGGGGACATGTCCCCCAACTTCAAAGTTGGGGGGGTGGGGGGGCAGAGTGTCTTTTGTCCCACCCAACTTTGAGCACATGACACTGCCCTCAAATTGCAAGCACCTCAAACAGTGCAGTGTGCACATCTCAAGCACCTTCAACAGTGAGAATACAATTATCCAGGGAATTTTAAAAAAATCGCGCCGCTCCGCGGCGCAATTTCAGTACACATTCAATTGTATACGGGTTAAAACAAAATTATAAATTCGCCCCGTTTCGCGGCGTATTTATGTTTTGTTTATTCGTTGCTACCTTTCTATATAATTTGGAAAAATAGTTCGCTTTATCACTTTTTTACCGCACTCTAACGCAGAAAAATAGAAGTCATAGAGGAAAAATGCATATCTAGTGCATAAGATTCAAAATTTTCGCGCAGCTCCGCGGCGCAATTCCTTTAAGGGTT
The DNA here is from genome assembly GCA_036785665.1 of Chirona hameri. Lineage (NCBI taxonomy): Eukaryota > Metazoa > Arthropoda > Thecostraca > Balanomorpha > Balanidae > Chirona > Chirona hameri. Next base: position 70,462 of record JAXIVJ010003668.1, on the reverse strand, counting down.
CTAGGGCTTAGGCCTAAAAAAAATCGCAGTTGATATTGCTGATTCAAAACTGGTGTTGCTGATTCCAAAGTTGAAATGGCAGACCCCTCAGTTTACTAACTCCAGCTCCTAACAGATGGTATGCCCATGACATACCTGCCATACTGCATTCTCCATCCTTGTAACGTTTCATCCGTTTTGTTTGGCCCTTTCAACGCTCGGGAAGGGGCCCTTTCAAGGCGCCCCACCCCCCCCCCCCCCCCCTGGACGAAATCCTGGCTACGTGCCTGTGTGGACTGTGGTTAATTAACAGCCATGCCACTGCAACTTAGCAGTAATGCGCATGTATAAGTCGCTCTGCTTTTTTTTAAAAGCGGAAAGTACGATTTAACTTAGTCAACAAGTCACCTCTCTAACAGAGTTCGCCATGGACTGGGCTGGCCCTATGGGCCATGGGCTGGGCCTGGGCTGGGCCTGGGCCGGGCCTCAACTTTAAGGAAATCACTAGGCTCTGGATGGGCCTGGACCTGACAATTTTGAAGTAATGCGCACGTCGCACAAGCTCAGGTCAGAGCTCAAAACTATTTTAGCCAGCAGTTCACTTACACAGCAACACACTGTTGCTGTGGCTTTTTTTGGTTAGCATAGTTGGTTCATAGTTTCACATTTATAGTATACAAGTAAATATGTTAGGATAATGATTGCAAATTTTGTGAAAATAATTATATGTTTAATCTGACCGGGCCGGACCGGGCCTGGGCCTCAATATTATGAATTTGACTGGGCATGGTCCGGGCCTGGGCTTGGTGTTCATGGGCCTGGGCCGGGCTGGGCTGGGGGTTGGTGGACCCGTGGCGAACACTGCTCTCTAGGCAATGGCGTCGCCACAAAGTTGTTCGTGTGTGGAGGAGGGGACAGCCACATTTGGGCTAATGTTAAATCCTGCGAATCTGGGGGGGGGGGGGGCGGACTCCGGCCGGAGCTATCCTGGGGGGCGCCTACAGCCCCCCCCCCCCCCCCCGGTGGTGGCGACGCCCCTGTCTCTAGGTACCACTGACACAGCAAGTAGCGGGAGTATCCCGAGGCAAGTTGGGAGTGGTGTGCATAAGGGGGGGGGGGGTCAAAAGGGTCAACTGATCCCCCCCGAAATTTCTGAGGGATACGGATCAAAAGGACCCGTATTCTGATCAATACCTGGCAGGCAACCATACCTGGCAATGCCCGGTCAGGACGAGGGCCCCGTCACAACAGGGCCCGAACCTTCCAAATTATTTATACGGACCCGTTCTTGGTCAGGCCCGATTGAGGCAGATGTCCGGTGCTTGCAAAGGCGTGATATGAGGCCCGGTCAGGACGAGGGCCCCGTCACAACAGGGCCCGAACCTTCCAGATTATTTATACGGACCCGTTCTTGGTCAGGCCCGATTGAGGCAGATGCCCGGTGCTCGCAAAGGCGTGATATGAGGCCCGGTCAGGACGAGGGCCCCGTCACAACAGGGCCCGAACCTTCCAAATTATTTATACGGACCCGTTCTTGGTCAGGCCCGATCAGGGGCGGATCCAGGGAAACTTTTCGGGAGGGGCACATCATACTTCAAGGGGCCCTCGAGCTGAAAAGGGCCCTGGGCGTTTTTGCGAGTCTGAAAGGGCCTCCAGTCGGTCTGAGTGTATTTTCAGGTAGGAGAAAGCCCTTGACAAGCCTAAGAGGGCCATCGTCAGGCCTGAGAGTGCCCTATGCAGGGGCGTCACCGACAATTTTTAAGTGGGGGGTCGGCTGAAATGAGAAGAAGAAAAAAATGCAACCACATTTGTTCTGCGTGTATTTAAACCTTTGCAACATTTGTAATGTCAGTGGATTTTCATGTTACAGTAGGTACTTGTTATTTAGCGCCGCCAAGCGCAGAAAAATTGTTACAGGTTGGCCTGATAAAACCCAGAATTACAGGCGATGGACCTTGTAGAGGATAAGAAGCTAACATTGTATTAATTCAATTAAGCGTTACGACGAACCGAAGACGATGACTATGGCTTCGTTATGATGATGGCCACCGACAAGGGCGCCGCCACCTTCCGAAAGTTTGGGGGGGGGGGGGGACGGAGGCATTCTGAAGTCGATTCTTGCCATGCAACGTCCATAGGCGTAATGTTAAAATCAGAAAATGTTTGGGGGGACATGTCCCCCCGTCCCCCCTGTGGCGGAGCCCCTGGCCACCGATGTGACGCCGCGAAGCGGCGTGAAAAATTGAATTTTAGGTCGTGGAAAATGAAATTGTAATATTCGAACCAGACCTTGAGTGGAGCCAAGCCTCAAGTAACCCCTTTTCCTGGTTGCATATCTCGGTATGATGCAAAATATTGAAATGAAGGTGGTTTTCATATACATTAGCTAGCCTCGGATAGTAAATCACGATGACCGGTGGCAGTCAGCGCTCAATAGTATATATGATAATAATAACTGTATATGCATATGCAGCGAACTGTAACAAACAACTGGTAACAGTGCAAATGGTTTCGAAGCAGCAAGAAGCAAAACGACTTTTCCGCGCATAAATGGTCCCTGTGGATCTGTAGGAGCCTGAGGGGAGATGGCTTGGGAAGATGGTCCTGGCTTGGCCCCCACTATTAGCTCTTCCAGGTCCAGCAAGTTGGGCACCGCTGGAGCAGCTTCCGCGGGTGCCGATGCCCGTGTCTCTGCGTTCGCGTCCCCTTTTCGGAACTCGGCAGACTAGCTAAACATGTATCCCGCTTAACCCTATTTGTAACAGGGGGGGGGGGGGATTCCGCCCCCCCCCCCTCATGTTTTTCGCAGATATCTCCAGAACGGCTGGGAGCAGGCCCATGACATTTTTGGAATTTGCCTAGAATTGAATTCCGCATTTGGAGTCAAAATTTAGAGTTCTTAATCTGAACAGAGGCGGTTCCAGGGCACGGTTTTGGGAGGGTTCGGCGGCGATATTTGGCGATAATACGGAAATGCGATCTTCACGGTTTCTTCCTAACTACCTCAAGTGTGAAGGAGTTACATCGGTTTACGGTGATTGCAACAAGTGCAAATTAGTTGATGTTAATGAAATATCATAAAAATTGCATGGCAGAGGCGGTTTCAGGGGCTTGAAAGGGGGGGGGGGGGGGGGGTCCAGGAAGTATTCAATGCTCTGCGGGAAGTAAATAGAGCGATGTAAGGAGCATTTATAGCTATCAAGATGTAGAAGATAGCTTCTCCTTCCATTATTTTAATAATTTATTACATATAGAGTTGCAGGGGCGTGTTCAGGAACATGAAAATGGGGGTGACTGGCATGGTGATGACGATATGCCAGCGATTACGGCGCAATAGACGGTTAACTTATAATGATATATGCACATATGAGGCCAGGAGAGGGAATACAATCATTTTTGTTGCAGAGGCGTGCTAAGGAATGGAAGAAAGGGGGTCATATTATTGCAAGGAAACTAAGATGCATGGGCCTACAATGGCATAACATACTGCAGTTTTCGGATGAAACGCGCCACAGGGTACCCTACGAACGATTATGAGATAATAGGCGAGTCCAGGTAGGGTAAAAAGGGGGTAAGCAATGTTAATTGAAGTTGTAAGTGAAATAGTCACTGTTGACTAGTTAGTATCATAATAGCGGATAATATACTTATCAAAAGGTATTGCGCCTCTCCAGTTGGATTCTGGATGCGCCATGATGAAGTACAACATGCAAAATGGAACTATCTACGATCAGTAACATATTTATAGTGCTGGGTAGCAACATGCCTGCGGTTAATATTTTTCCTATTTGACCTCTCTTTTTCACTAACCTGGTACTGCCTATGGCGAAAAATATTATTTATAACTGTGTTTTCTAATGGCACAATAACATACCATTTCATTTATTTAAAAAAACATACAAAAATAGTTTTATTCCGCATTTACTTCACCCCATATTGAGTGACCTGAACACGCCTATGATTTTTGAATTTTCAAAAGTGATCGCCATATATAAATCATAAATCTCCAATTCAATCTATCGATTCCCATTGGTTGTGTTACAATCGGTTGATAAACATGACAGTTGTGTTGGATGATATATAACACTAAAATTTGTAGTTTTTGCCCCCCTGTTGCCCCCTATCAAAAATGTCGATTTTTTAAAAGAAATGTAGATCGTGATGAGGGGACCCAAACGCCGTTTGATTTTTGAAAATCGGATGGGTAGATCTCGATATCTCCTGGGGGCGAAATCCGCTCCCCCCCCCCCCCCTGTTACAAATAGGAGTAGCCAGGAGCCTGTTACAAATAGGGTTACAAGTTAATATTTTATGAAGAGAGTGGGACCTGGGGTCAACAATTACCGCCAAGAGCCTCTGCCAGACATTTAATGGAATTAATTTTCCCATTTTCCAAATTTGTATAAGCAATTGCGAAACTTGTGTCATGCCGCGAAGCGTCGCGAAATTTTCCCGTTTTTAAACTTTGGAATAATAGCGGGATTTTGACTGTTGCAAAGGCAATTTTTACGATGAATTGTTAATTTTCCCCGAAAAAAGTGTGCGTTCGGGGGGGGGGGGGGGGGGGCGGTCGACCCCCCACCTTCTGAGAGTTGATGTCCGGACCCTCTCCTTCCCGACCCCCGTCGGTGACGCCCCTCACCCTGTCAGTCTTGTAGGGCCCTTGCAAGACTTGAGAGCGCCCTATGCTGGTCTGGAGGACCACTGGTAGGTTTGAAAGGGCCCTCGGTCGTGCTGAGAGGGTCCTGTGCCGGTGTGAGAGGGCCCTAAGGTCGGTAAGAGAAGTCCCTCAGTCTCTTTGAGTGTACTATCGATGGGCCTGAGAGGGCCCTGTCTAAGCCTGAGAGAGCCATTGCCAGACTTGAATGGCCCTCCGTCCGTTTGAGAGAGCCATTGCCAGGCCTGAAAGGGCTCAGACCAGGCCTCTGGCTCAGGCGGGCCCAAATGGCTCGCCTGGTGTCCGGTATAGGGTCCTCTGTCGCCTAGTAAAGGCCCTCTCAGACCGGCTTAGGACCATCTGAGGGCTGGAAAGGATCCTCTCAAACAGGCGCAGGCCCTTTTCAGGTCCGTCAAGGGCTATCTCTGACTAATGTAGTGCCCAGGGTTGTGCTTGACTCCGAGTCGGTGAGTCAAATTTGACTCAAAACTGACTCAACTCAACTTGAATCAGAGTCGAGTCGCTTAAGAAAAATAGGGACGCAACTTGAGTCAGAGTTGAGTCACATGGATGTCGCTTGAGTCAAAGTTGAGTCGCCTGGATGCTGCTCAAGTCAAAGTTGAGTCGATTCATCTTCTTACGAGTCAGAGTCACATCTGACGAGAAAAACAAATCCTAGCAACTAAATAATCAAGGCGTCCAAACAATGTTCTATAGTGTGAGAGTGTGAGTTTTGGGTGTTTTTCAAACCCACTGAAAGGGCTCTCCTCCCGAGCGTTGAAAGGGCCCTATTCCCGAGCATTGAAAGGGCCCAGCAGACCCTCTGACCTGCACATGGGACCTTTGAACTTCCCAGGGGCCCTCTGGTCTGTCCAGGGACACTCCAGCCTGCTTAGGGACCCTTTCGACCTGAAAGGGACTGCGCTGGCTGCTTTGTCGCCCTGCCGACATGCCCAGGGGCCCTCCGGCCTGCCCAGGGACCCTCTATGCTGTCGAGGGGCCATTCGGCATGTGCAGGGCTCTTCTGACTCGCCCAGGGGCCCTTTCGGTCTAGCCAGGATCCCTCTGACCTGGACATAGTTCCTTTGTCCCTTTGAACTTCCGAATAAACCCTTTGAACTTCCATGGGGCCCTCTGGTCTTTCAGAGAGGGCCCTGTTGGCTCTTAGGACCTCTGAAGTGCTCTACACTCTCTAAAGACCACTTTGCGTGGTCTCTTAGAGAGCCCATGATACCGCGCTTCGCGCGGTATCGTCGGCCCTTTTCGGCGCGCTACGCGCACCGAAAAGGGCCCTCCTCAGATGTTTCGGGAGGGGCACGTGCCCCCTGTGCCCTCCCCCTGGATCCGCCCCTGGGCCCGATTGAGGCAGATGCCTGGTGCTTGCAAAGGCGTGATATGAGGCCCGGTCAGGACGAGGGCCCCGTCACAACAGGGCCCGAACCTTCCAGATTATTTATACGGACCCGTTCTTGGTCAGGCCCGATTGAGGCAGATGCCCGGTGCTCGCAAAGGCGTGATATGAGGCCCGGTCAGGACGAGGGCCCCGTCACAACAGGGCCCGAACCTTCCAAATTATTTATACGGACCCGTTCTTGGTCAGGCCCGATTGAGGCAGATGCCCGGTGCTGGCAAAGGCGTGGTATGAGGCCCGGTCAGGACGAGGGCCCCGTCACAACAGGGCCCGGTCCTGGCAAATGCTTGATACGGGCACGTGCTGGTGATACGGGCCCGTTCCTGGTAGGGGCCCGGTCTTGGCTAGGCCCGATCGAGGCAGGGGCCCGGTGCTGGCCAAGGTGTGTATCGCCCAGTCAAGCGTAGAGCCCGGTTCCCACCATATCCTATATATACTCAGCCCTATATCTCGTTGAGCTCATGAACCCACGTCCCCCAACTTCAAACCTGTGGCGGAGCCCTTGCTGGTCACGAACCTCGACTACCCTCTTGATCAATTCTTCATCAGCAGTCTGGGGCTGCCCTTGACTGTACAAATAATATATGTTAGCACCATTCACGGCACTTCAAATGATAGAAAGGGTACGACTGATATTGCAAATACATATAGCCAACGTTTTGTCCATAAAAAGAAATGCTGAAATAGGGGCGACCACAAAATATAGTCGACCAAATCCGTTGAGTTTTCAGATTTGGGTATAGGTAGGGCCACCACTGCAATTGATGACCCCCCCCCCGAGATTGTCTGGATCCTACCCTGGATATGCATGACATTAGTGCAATTACGTCTGGATAATGTTACCATAGACCATTATTGATGACCCATGTGCAATTTGTGTTCAGTGACCTCTTCAGGGTCAGCTGAGGTCACCCGAGGCCACCAACACTTTGTTGTCAATAACTCTCGACATAATGAAGATAGAGAAGTGAAACTGGCACCAATGTGTTTGTTTTGTCGAGACACGTCTCCCAATATGCAACATGACCTACTTGGGTCACCACTTGACCTTGACCTGAGGTCAAATTTGTCGGATAACCTAACCTAGTCAACATGAATATGATTCGAAGTGCCTTGACTAGACAAACACGATGGCGTCACAATTATTGCTTTATCTCTTTCGGTAGAAAGTTATTTGCGAAAAACAGGTTTGCCAAAAATATATTTTTTTGACTTTTGATGACCTCTGGAGCCTAAACTATTGATCTAAGCTGAAATTTGAGGACACTTTGGCCATTGCATTGTTCAGGAGCTTTCGATTTTGTTCTCCATTTGTTTCTAGCTAGCATAGTTCCCGAGATATTTTGGGGTTTCTGGATCGAAATCCTAAAACTGGCAAATCTGAACTTTGATGACCTCTGGTGACCTCAATATTGACCTGAGTCAAAAAATGACTAGAATAGTTTCAAAATGATTTTTGAAGAGCTTTCGAACGTTTTTTTCTCACAGTTTTGTTTACGTCCCATAAGAGCCGAGTTCAAGGGGAGCGTTGAAACGCCCCCCCCCCCCCCCACACACCCACGGCACGGCGAAGGTGGCACCGAGCACCAGCACGGCGCGGGTTATGGCTCCCTATGTATAAGTAACTCATGACGTCATTTTTCAGTTGCGTTTTTTGGCTTTTAGCGACCAGATACATACAAATAAATGCCACAGTTGTATTTCTGAGACACAACTTGTCTAGAAACATGCCTTTTTTATTTAGATGAATTAAATTCAAATGTTTATCTTATGTGACTTGACCTTGACCTTATATGAGGTTAGGTTGTGAAAATGGCTGCTACTATAGAATTATACATGTAAAATAACCCATGAAATATACGTTGCATGACTGTCGTATATGTTTTGTACATAGTGACCGTTGTTCGTTTGTGACCCTGACCTTGACCTGTGCTTATAATTTCTTTTTTTCTTATGTGGGAGATACATTATACTTTTGAGAGCACTTTGTGAATACGTCATATTTCGTAGGTTGTATATATATATATATAAGCGCGTATAGCCGTGACCAGGGACCTAGTCAGGGGGGACATGGGGCTATGCCCCCCCCCCCCCAACGCGCCCCTGAGCAAATACCAATTTACACTAGATAAAATACGATGGTGGTGACGACCCCACTCCTCCACCCCTCCGGTCAAAGTCCGGTCAACATTTTTGGACCTAGGAGTGAAATTTGAGGAGTGAAATCGAAGTGCCCAGAACCGTTCCGCCGCCACTGAGTGATGGATAGAATATGATATAAATGTACATCTACAGCTACATATCTACAGCTATATATGCATATGATACAGATATCATATGCAAGTAGTTCACGCCGCCGAAGAAGACACATGGGTTGTTTTGTCTTATTGAGTTTTCAATGATTTCCCATTGAAACTCATTGTTTTTTTCCCCAGTGACAAACCATTCAATGAGGCAGAGCAATTCTGAACACGGAAGAAATGTAGAGAGGTGTCGTTTGAGCTTCACAGCTTCATTGCGAGCTTCAATAAACGCTAAACCGCTGACCCATTTGTTCTCGTGGAAAATGAAACTGGTTGTCTTAACCCGCAAGTGGCTTGTCTCCTTTACAAAGTACCGCCGTTAGTCGAGGGACGGTAACAAAACCTGACTCAGCAGCAGACCAAAACTCCAATATCCCTGACTCAGCAGCAGACCAAACCTCAAATATCCCTGACTCAGCAGCAGACCAAAACTGAAATATCCCTGACTCAGCAGCAGACCAAACCTCAAATATCCCTGACTCAGCAGCAGACCAAAACTCAAATATCCCTGACTCAGCAGCAAACCAAAACTAAAATATCCCTGACTCAGCATCAGACCAAAACTCAAATATCCCTGGCTCAGCAGCAGACCAAAACTCAAATATCCCTGACTCAGCAGCAGACCAAAACTCAAATATCCCTGACTCAGCAGCAGACCAAAACTCAAATATTGAAGCGTCGCTGGCTAGTCCCCAGACAATAGAATAAGCATTTCATAACGTTAATTTCATAACTTGAGTACAATAATTCGGAATATGTACCTTAATTTAGATGCGATACATGCATGATACTCATAGTCATACCCACAAAGTTCATGTTCTATGTGCGCCAGGGGCGGATCCAGGGGGAGGTCACAGGGGTCATGAACCCCTTGGGCCATGGGCCATGGGGGCACCACCAAGCCGTGGGGGCACCACCGAGCCGTGGGGGCACCACCGGGCCGTGGGGGCACCACCGCGCCGGGGCACCACCAAAATAAAGCAAAAAAATCCACGCCGCTACGCAGCGCAAATCATTCAGTGATATTTGAACCAAGGGCACCACCGCGCCGGTGTACCAGGGGCACCACCACGCCGTTGTACCAGGGGCACCACCGCGCCGGAGTACCAGGGGCACCATCGTGACGGTAGGCGGCACAGTGGGGCGAGGGGAGACAGCGGGACACTGTGCCTCCTTGAATCCAGGAGATAAAACAATGGTCTGGTGCCGCCATGAAATCACAAGTATTGGTCGCTGGGAGATAACAAATCGCAAAATGATGCTAAATTAAAATTGCTAAATTATGCCCAAAAATGTCCCTTCATGCCTCCTGTCCCTTGGGATATGAAGGGGCACCAACGTGCCTTTATACCAGAGACAACAACGTATCGGACTCGAGGGGCCCTGGGGCCCCCTTGGGCTGATACATATAGATTATAGAACCTTGCGATATTTTTAGGGCCTAGTTATCCAGACAAAAACAAAATAAAGCCAAAAAATCGGCGCCGCTACGCGGCGCAATTCAATCAGTGTTCTTTTCCAGGACAAAGGGGTCTTTACAAGTTATATTGAAATAGCCTGTGCTCATGATAATTCAGAACAGATCGAAAATCAGAAATAAAGGACAAAAGAACCTATATTGCGCCTTGCGGCTTCGTCAGAGTTCACAATATTACAACAAACTTTTTGAAAACCAAAGAAACAACATAGCCAAGTGGCACACTTGGCTATGCGAAAACCACCGACGAAAATTATCCACAGATGAATACATCCCCACGTACAGCCACTATTACACACCCCTGGGAACAGGTCGAGCCTAGCAATAGGCACCTGTAACTGCGAGGGCTTCCTCTCAGCTGCGCACTACATCGCAGACTGCCTGCTGCCTACGTGCGAAATCCTCTGTTTGGCAGAACCCTGGCTGTCCCGCTCAGAGGAATCTATGTATGATTTATTAATCATCAACAGGTACAAGCCCAATTACAGGTGAAGTCCATCATATAATATAATGAAGTGCACAGCATTCATAAAAGAAACAAAATCACATATCAATCGAGTCGGAGTCTAAATAGAAGTTCCCAACGTCGACGTATACCCCACTATGTCCTTCTTAAGCCTTCATATTGCATCGATAAAAACATCACTCAGAGGACTCGAAGCGACAAAGTCATTTACCCCGCACAAATAGGCTGAATTGCACGGTGTCCACACGGCCGGGGGACGTCGAACAGGGCGAACGCCGCAACCCTGGTGTTCCTGGATGGGACATGAACACTAAAACATTCAAGCAAGTAAGATGATGAGATGAGACCTCTAAAAAGCTTAGTCAAAAACATCACATCACACTGCACACGCCTGGCGCGCAGCGGTCGTACGTCATAAAACACAAGCAACCGATCGTACTCGAGAGACGGACAGCGGGGTGCAGTGTGGTTGGCTAGCCACATCAGGAACCTGTGCTGAACCCTCTCGACGCAAACGAGATGAGTTTTTGCTGCTCCGGCCCAAATTACCGAACAGTATTCTAAGATTGGCCGAACGTTTGCATTAAAGGCGGCTAGAGCAGAACGCTTGTTGAAGCTGCAACGCCGGGAAGCTGACTGGAGAGTGCGAATAAGTAGGCCAAATGCCCGGTTTGCCTTTGCAACAGTGGCACTTATATGAGCCTCACATGTCAGTTTTTGGTCCAAAGTGACTCCCAGATCTCGAATGATACTGACATTTTCCAGCTCTGTCCCGTCAATTGTGTACTTCGAATCAATGAATTTCCGTTTCAGAGTGATTTTAAATGCTTTGCATTTGGAAGAGTTTAACTTCAATCTCCAGTCCTCTGCCCAGCGCGCAACAACATCAAGGTCTTTTTGGAGTGTGATGACGTCTTTTGGAGAAACAATCTTGTGAGAAAGAAAAAAAATGCACGTCATCACAAAACATCAAACAGTTGGTCGAAATCACGCACGGTAAATCGTTCACGAAGAGAGCGAACAGCAAAGGCGAAAGATGTCCTCCCTCTGGTGTTCCCGATGTCGCAGGGACACAATCGGACACCCTTCCGTTCCAAACCAACCTCTGCTTCCGCCTCCCGAGGTACGAGGTTAGCCACTTCAGCGCATTTCCTTCAAGTCCATACATTTGTTGCAGCTTATACAGCAACAGGCGATGGTTCACACTCTGGAATGCGCTGGAGAAGTCTGTGTATATCGAATCTAGTTGTGCCTTCTCCTGTATGGCCGTCCACCCATGAGACAGAAAACATGTCAAGTTTGATGCACAAGATCGGTGTTTGATGAATCCATGTTGGAGAGATATGGCTGAGTATGCTGGTAGATTTGATCAGTAATAATTTTTTCAAAAACCTTTGCACACAGGGGCAGTAAAGAAATGGACCGGTAGTGGGCCGGATCTTTTCGAGAGCCCTTCTTAAAAATTGGCACAATATTAGCTTCTGCCCACTGTTCTGGGAAAATTCCTTCCTTCAAAGACATGCGAAAAATGTTGCATAGGGGGACGGCCCACTCATTGGCGCATTCACGGAGAATACGAGCACCTAGGCCATCAGGTCCGCAGGCCTTACTTATAACTAAATCATGCAACAAGCGGCGCACAATGTCCTCAGATACATACACATCTGTCAAAGTCGCGTCATTACTAAACGGCGCATCCGGAAAAAACGGAACAGCTGAATCAGCAAACTTAGCCGGAAAGGTATGAGTGAGTAGGTTCGCTCTCCCAACATCATCAGTTACCTCCACACCACCACTCACTAAATCCGACATACCCTTGGTCTGCTTAAAACATTTCAAGAACGGCCAGAACCGCTTGGGATTAGAGGTCACCGACATTTATTTAGACATTTATTTTAGAGGTCACCGGTCACCGAGTCACCGATAACACTCTTTAGGTATTCATTGTAACTTTGGCTAGATAATCGTTTACAAATTGATCTATTCTGCACAAAGTTCGCTCTAATGCGTCCATCATTTGGCTGACGTTTCATACGCTCAAAGGATGCTTGTTTGGACCGCAGCGCTCGTCTCACATCTTCAATAAACCATGGCGGGAAGCGCTTAGGAATAATGACAGGCACATAGTCACGCACCGCCGCATCCACCAGCGAGTATAAAACATCGACACCGCCTCATCAACGTCAACATCGTCCAACAAGACCGCCGCATCCACCAGCGAGTATAAAACATCGACACCGCCTCATCAACGTCAACATCGTCCAACAAGTCCCAAGTCTCAAGGCACTCGAAGCTTGAGGCAGACCATCGAAGTCAGCTCGGCGGTAGCTAAAGGCCGAGGAGCTAGTTGGGCGGGCGGGCGGCGATGTCTCTGCTTCAAACTCGATCACCACCTCCTCATGATCCGACGCGATGCTGGGAGCTCTGGGATGTGCTGAAACCTGCCGGAGTCCTCTCACCAGGACCAAGTCGAGGACGTTCCGTCCCCTGGTTTGCGCCATCACGTGCTGCGAGACACCGAGCAGCTCGCACTGCTCGAGAAACCGGGTCGCGCGACCAGAGTTCCTCGTGAGATCCGGCAGCGCGCCTCCATCCTGCTGGGCCCGCCACTGGACTTCTGGCAGATTAAAATCGCCCATCACCAGAACCGGCCGGGTGCCAGAAAGCGCCGCCAAACACTGGCGCATACGCTCCAGCGCGGGGCCGTCATTGGGCGGGCGATAGCAGACGGCCACCATCAGACTGGGACGGCCCAGCTGGATCAGCAGTGTTTCGGTGTCCATGTCCGGATTCGCTCTTCTCGTTGGGAGCAGGGATGATCGGACGGTGCATGCCACACCTCCTCCAACACCTCCTCTATCGCGCCGGAACCAGGTGTGGTCTGGGAGCGTCACACCAAGCTCAGAGTCGCCGATGGAGTTGTCCAGCCAAGTTTCCGTGAGGGCGATGATGTCGTACTCCCGCAGTTCCGCAGCACAGGCTCGCAGCTGTCCCAGCTTGCTACGCAAACTTAGGGTATTGTGCAGCAAAGCCGAGAACTTGAGCCTCTCCTGTTGTTGAAGGTGGGAGCCTGTCGTCGGTCCTGGGTTTATTTAAATGTCACCCGCGACCTGCAGCAGGCGACAGCACCTACAGGTCGCGACAGCTTTGGCGTCGTACCGCACTCTTCTTCTAAAAAATATACTCTGGTCAGTGTCGTTTCGTCGCTGTTTTCTGCCCAGTTCCATTGTTCACAGCAGTTTGCGATGGAGCTGCCTTCACGCGCCGGTGAGGGCAGACCGCGGGGCGGCGTGACTCTGGTATGCCGTCACTGCACTGGGCGCAGCTTTCGCACCATCGAGTGCGTTGACGCACGCCTTTGCGGGGTCACCATATCAGATCAAGGTGCAAGGTCCTACTGAACATTATCGGATGTTACATGCCATATTGGAAGGGGCACATACCCTATTTCCAAAGGGGCACATACGGCCAAGGGGGCACGTACGGACCTTGAGGGGGAGGTTATTGCCCCGTCCCCCCCCCCCTTGGGTACGCCTATGATTAGATTGACCACACAGATATGATATGGACCGGGAGTATGCTATAAGTCAGTGGCAGCACAGCCTGGAAGGGAACCCTATCAGTTATGATATTGGAGGCACTTAATATAATTACACGGCAAACAACTGCCCATTGCAGTTGGTTGCATAATATCAAACTTCTATATACATATCTAACACCTTCTTTTGAGTCCAAAGATAAATAAGTTCATGATTCTGTGTGATATTCACTTGTAGATAAACATTCTAAAAATGTAATACCCAAATTATTTCCATATGTCATTTAAAACTACATCCTTTCAGTTTTCAAATCAGTATTTTTGTTTGTTCTACTGGCAAGGCTAAATGTATGGGTTAGAACATTACAATCATCATGTCAATATATTGCAAATAAAACAACAATATAATTTGTGCCAAGCATTAAGGAACTGTAACACTGTCGGGTGCTCACGTCTGTTTGGCAATGAACACATCTTGACACTGATGTATATGTTGGGGGAGCGACAGAGAAACACATCTGATCAGTGAGAGCGTACACGGAAGAAGGGTGACAGATACCTATGTATCTTTGCAGTGAGGCCGACCCTTGAGTCCTCACTGGTCTGAATAAAACTGTTCCCGATTGGTCGAAAGGCGAACCAATCGGACGAAGCCATTACTGCGCATCAATCTGACGGGCCGGAATCACAATCACAATCACAGGTTCACTGGGTGGATATTCGACGGTGGCTCTCTGTTAATTAATGTTGACGTAGCACAACTGCCGGGACGGCGGTAGCTGACAAGGTGTTGGCGGCCGCCGGTCGGGTCATGGTACATGTGTCTTTATGCTGATCGTGTGGTTGCTCCCGGCGCGGAGGTGATTTTGAACGGATTTGTACCGAATAACTACTATCATGGCCCTGCTCTCGTCGAACCCGTTGGTGACTTTCACGGTTTAGAGGTCATCGGTGCTCTGGTGACTGTCACTGGTTCCAGGGTACCGTTCATCGTGCGCAATGTGACTACTGAACCCATAACCATTCCAAGAAAGCAGGCCCTGGCCAGCGTGGAGGTTGGCTTTGCTGAGCAGCCGCACAGTTCCAGGGACAAGACGGAGCCTGCTGTCAAACTGCAGTATAACCAGTGCGGCTCCGACTTGACTGCTGAGCAGAAGGGTGAGCTGGAGTCTCTGCTCAAACGACACGCTGAAATGTTTGACGGGCATGTCGGGTTTACCGATCTGGTCACTCATGAAATCGATACCGGTGATCATCCTCCCCTTCGTCAGCCCCCCAGGCGTGTTCCACCGCACTTGTCCGATGAACTGCGTTCTTAGATTCGTGACCTCGTCAACCAAGGCAGATTGGAGGAGTCTGATGGTGAGTGGTCGTCTCCAACTTGTCTGCAGAAAAAAATCTGGTGCGTATCGACTGGTGGTCGACTTGCGACGCCTCAACGCTTTGTCGAAAGTACCAGTATACCAGATACAGAGGGTTGATGATTCCCTGGAGGCATTGGCAGGTTCAGATACATTTTGCCAGTTAGACATGAATAGTGCTTATTTTCAGGTTGCTGTGGATCCGAGGGACAGGGACAAAACTACAATTACCACACCGTTTGGTACATACCGGTATACGCGCATGGTTTTTGGATTGGCAGGGGCACCAGCGACCTGTGCCCGTCTTCTTGATATTGTTCTGGGAGATGTGACTCTCCGCGACTGTGTTCACTATTTTGACGACAATGTACATGGGCATGGATTTGATGACGTGATGACCAAACTTGACAATGTGTTGCAGCGATTTGAAAGTGCTGGGCTGACCCTGAACCTCCAAAAGTGTTCGTTTTTCACGGAAAGTGTCGACTTTTTGGGACATGTTGTGTCCGCTGAAGGAGTGTCCACTGATCCAAAGAAGGTCCGGAGAGTAGTGGACTGGCCCTGCCCGAGGACGCAGGAGCTCAGTAGCTTCCTTGGGCTGGCTTCTTATTTTCGAAAGTTTGTGCGAAACTTCGCAGAGATTGCCGCTCCATTGTTCCGTCTGACCCAGAAAGACACAAAGTTCGTGTGGACAGCGGAGACGCAAAGTACGTTTGAGATGTTGAAGCAGGCCCTGTCCAGTGCACCTGTGGTGTCATTCCCACGTTTTTCAGCTGGAGCCGGAAGGTTTCGCCTTGACACTGACGCCTCTGATCTGGGGATCGGAGCGACCCTTTTTCAGGAACAGGATGGCGAGGATCATGTAATTGCTTATGCTTCCCAAAAACTGAGCAAGTCTCAGCGGAATTATAGCACAACCCGCAAAGAACTATTAGCATGTGCGGTGTTCACCCAACATTTCAGACATTACTTGATTGGGAAACGTTTTGAACTTCGCTCTGACCACGCCAGTTTGCGCTGGCTCCTGACATTTAAAAATCCTACTGGGATACTGGCCAGATGGTTCGAAATACTTTCTGCTTTTGATTTTGAAGTTGTGTACTGACCTGGCGCTGAGAATGTACCTGCCGATGTGATGAGTCGCTGCTCACAATCGTGTGATGCTGAGACCCAAACTGACCACCATGTGCGCGCGGTGTCGGCAAATTCCTGGTCTAATAGCTTTTTGCGACACGAGCAGGATCAGGATGCTGCGATTTCGGAGATCGCGAGAATTTATATCTGGGCAAGAGACCCAGGTCTTCCTCTGTTGCTCCAGAAACTGTTCCCCTTTTGCGTCAGTGGCACGTTTGCGTCTTGTCGATGGCGTTGTTTTCCGTTATCGGTTTTCCCCAGGTGGTGAAGACCAGCTGCAGTTGGTTGTCCCAGAACAGTTGATTGCTGGTGTACTGACTTCTCTTCACGCTGGCCCAGCTAGTGGCCATTTCGGTTCAGAGTCACTTACGTCCACGGCCAGACGCGAGTTCTGGTGGACTGGGATGGAAGCTTCCATCAAATATTTTTGCAGTAGATGTGAGAAGTGCAACACACGAGCTACCCCCGTTCCGCGCCCGAGGGCTTCGATGGGTGAACTGTATTCCGACGAGCTGTTCGAGACTGTTTCTATTGATTTTCTGTGTGGTTTGCCCGCCACCGCCCGTGGGAACAGACATCTTCTCGTTATCTGTGACCACTTTACTCGGTGGTGTGAGGTGTTTCCTGTCCCCGATATGACTGCTGCCACTGTTGCTGATGTGATTGTGAACCAATTTATCGCGAGTTTCGGACGCCATCGCCGCATTCACTCTGACAATGCTGCCAATTTTGCCGGTGCTTTGCTGACCCGAGGTCTGTCGACTGTTGGGCGTCGAGAAGCCCTAGCTATTCCGCATACCATCCCGAGGGGAATTCCAAATGCGAGAGAATGATGCGATCGATTCTCGGAATGCTGTCAAAGTATTTGGATGAGAACCATGATGAATGGGATATTCACTTGCCACTCCTCATGCTTGGGTACAGAGCCAAGGTACACTCCTCACTCGGACACTCGCCGTACTACTTGATGTTCGGTAGAAATCCAAGGATGCCAGCTGCGGTGCAAATTCAGGCACCGTCCATCGCTCCCAGAAGTGCCTCGATTTCAGAGTATCTGACTAAACTCACTGAGTGCATCAAGCTGTCTCGCAAAGCTGCGCTTGAGTCTTCCAACAGGCGTGACGCCTGTTGGAAGACTCAAGCGAGCAATAAGAGATTGTACGACAAAAAGCTGACCATGTACGATTTTCAGGATGCTGTTTACCTGTTCAGGAGCGTGGCTCAGCGTGGCCAATATTACAAGTTCGTCAGGCCATGGAAGCCTGCAGTTGTCATGAAAAAGCTGTCTGATCTCAACTACAGGGTGAGAGTGCTGGGAGGGAAGAAGTCTGTTGTTCACCACAATAGACTGAAACCTCGTGCTGATGACCCCTCTGTCCCTGTCTCAAGTCCAGATCTCTCGATGCCCAGCTCGGTGGTGTCTCCCTGCTCTGAGGCCGGCGCGCAGCCGCCGCCTCCTTTGCCCCGTCGCCACACTTCGCGCCGCTAGATGGCGACTCGTACCTGTCGCCGTTCCGCGACACTCCAGGTGAACGGTAATCCGGCGGACCCGGCTGACTCTGTGGAAAGCTCAACGCTCCACTCCATGGAGCCGCCCGGTTCATTGGAACGTGAGTTGCCTGAAACTCCAGAGAGTGCTGTATCTCGCCCCTCACCTTTGCCTGACGTCCCAGATTCTGCTCCAGAGGATGATATTCCTCAGACGGCTCAGGTTTTGGCGCCTGACGTGTCTGCCTCCACAGCTCCGGTACCGATTCCGCGGCGCTCCAACAGAGAGTCGAGACCGCCGGACCGGTACTGCCCTTAGTTAAGTCACTGATTGTTTCAATGTATTCAAGAGGTTTGTTTCTTCAGTTCTGCAGTGGATGAATTGAAGAGAATATGATGTTTGGGTCATTTTGCAGGTGCCATGTTTGGCAATGCCGCGGCAGGCCGATTGGGGACGCCCTATCGGTTGTAGTCCTGTGTACGGGACTTTGCACTTCGGCATGACATGTAGCCGCAATTATCCCAATGATCAACGTATCTTCTTTTCAGATAATTCAACGCTTTACGCTTAATTTGTGTTGTCACTGAGTAAGTGTCCCGTACGTCATGTGCTTTCTTTAGTTACAGGGATGATTGCTCCGCGACCGTGCTGTACGCGGCCGTTCTGTCTGCGGCCGTTCTGTCTGCGGCCGTTCTGTCTGCGGCCGTTCTGTCTGCGGCCGTTCTGTCCGCGATCGTTCTGTCCGCGATCGTTCTGTCCGCGGCGATCGAGATGACCGCGGCCGTGCTCGTCTGCGGCTGCGGCTGTCGGCTGTCGTGCTACTCCGTTAGTGTTGCGCGTCAGTGTTGCGCGCCAGAGTTGCGCGCCAGAGTGCTGCGCGCCACACTGCTGCGCCCCGTTAGTGTTGCGCGCCAGTGTTGCGCGCCAGTGTTGCGCGCCAGTGTTGCGCGCCAGTGTTGCGCGCCAGTGTTGCGCGCCAGAGTGTTGCGCGCCAGTGTTGCGCGTCAGTGTTGCACGTCAGTGTTGCGCGCCAGTGCTGCGCGCCGGAGTGCTGCGCGCCAGAGTGCTCGCGTCCGTGCAGAGTGCTCGCGTCCGAACAGTGTTGCTCAGGGTTAAGTTTTTGTTTGTTAAGAAGGTCGGGTGTAGTAGTGGCCAGTGTTAGTGCTGGGTTAGCGTATTTTATTTGCTGCTCGCTTTTCTTCCGTTCGTTGTGATTTATTACGATATTTGAAGTTCGTTTCTGAGATAGTTTAATCTTGTCTTCCAGTGTTAATATATAATTCCCACTAGGGCAATTGTTATTAGCATTCGAGCGCTCCGTTGGAGACAGAAGCGGCCGACCTGAGCCCCGCGGGGGAGGGGGGGGGGGGGGAGGGAGGGACGAGTCACCCTTCAGCTGACTAGTTCCGAGCACCGCCGCTGGGCGTCGCGTCAATACCTTTCGTTCGGGGCATCCCCGCAGTTCGCACGCTGCGCAAGATTTTAGCCTCGTTCCCGACCAAAGCGCCCGGTACGTGCCCCTATAACCCCTGCCCACCTGCGGCAACTTAAGGCCGCGCTACTCCGCTCCAGCGATCCTCCCACGGACCGCGCCGCCGCGTGGTGTGCCGTCACGCTTGGCTTCTTCGGTGCCCTGCGGGCATCGGAGTACCTCTGCCCCAGCGAGGCTGCACCGGACCCTCGGCGCACGTGCCAGCAACGACACCTCCGCCTCACCCCGCAGTGCCTCGTGCTCACTGTTCCCGCCGCCAAAACGGACCAAGCCTTTCGCGGCGCCACGGTCACGCTGCCGGCCATCGGCGGCCCGCTCTGCCCAGTCCACGCGCGGCGCAGGTACGTCCGGGCCCGCGCCCCGGGCACACCGACAACTGCCGCGTTCACGCGCAGCGACGGACGGGCCTGCACGCCGGCATGGCTCAACCGCGTTCTCGCTCGGCACCTCGAGGCCCCGCCTGGACAGGTGTTCACCTCCCACAGCCTCCGCATCGGGTACGCCACCGCTGCGGCCGCGGCCGGGGTCCCAGACCGCACCATCCGAACCGCTGGCCGCTGGAGCAGCGCAGCGTTCTCGCGCTACATTCGCGGACCACGGCGGGCCGTCACCGAAGCGTGTGCACGGATCGCCCGCCTGTAACCTGACCTGTGTGCTTAATACAGAAACGCTTTGGTGATTTGGTGTCTTTCAGCTATACAAGGACGGGAGCGGCACGAAACCAGGAGTGGAGACCGCCGTACGCCAAAACAGTATGTAGCAGAATACAACGTTTACATCATAACAGGTACGAGCACACGAATGCTAATATATAATTCCCACTAGGGCAATTGTTATTAGCATTCGAGCGCTCCGTTGGAGACAGAAGCGGCCGACCTGAGCCCCGCGGGGGAGGGTGGGGGTGGGGGGGGGGGGGCGGAGGGAGGGACGAGTCACCCTCTAGCTGACTCTAGTTCCGAGCACCGCCGCTGGGCGTCGCGTCAATACCTTTCGTTCGGGGCATCCCCGCAGTTCGCACGCTGCGCAAGATTTTAGCCTCGTTACCCCACCACCACCCCAACACCACGCCTACCCCATGACCGTTACACGTCTCCTCCTGCCAGCCGTCTTTTAGCTGAGTGTCTTTCAGCTATACAAGGACGGGAGCGGCACGAAACAAGGAGTGGAGACCGCCGCACGCCGTCGGGTGTAGTAGTGGCCAGTGTTAGTGCTGGGTTAGCGTATTTTATTTGCTGCTCGCTTTTCTTCCGTTCGTTGTGATTTATTACTATATTTGAAGTTCGTTTCTGAGATAGTTTAATCTTGTCTTCCAGTGTTAATTTCGTATTGCTACCTTTGTTCTCGGCTCTGTTAGTTTTCTTTCTGATATGTTCTAGCCTATGAATTACCGATGTTTCGTTGGCGTCTGTGAGCGCAAGTGAGGGAGAGGCGACCTGGAGCTGGCGGCGGGCGGACGTGGCAATACAGCGTGCAGCAGAAGTGAAGGTGTCTTGCGTGATCGGCCGACTACATATGTAATATATCGCTGTCAGTATAGTTATCTGCTGGCATTAGGTGGAGCACGCCTCGATTGATGCCGCTGCATGAATTCACACCCCGCACGGAGTCAGTCAGTCTCCCGCACGGAGTCAGTCAGTCTCCCGCACGGAGTCAGTCAGTCTCCCGCACGGAGTCAGTCAGTCTCCCGCACGGAGTCAGCCAGTCTCCCGCACGGAGTCAGTCAGTCTCCCGCACGGAGTCAGTCAGTCTCCCGCACGGAGTTAGTCAGTCTCCCGCACGGAGTCAGTCAGTCTCCCGCACGGAGTCAGTCAGTCTCCCGCACGGAGTCAGTCAGTCTCCCGCACGGAGTCAGTCAGTCTACCGCACGGAGTCAGTCAGTCTCCCGCACGGAGTCAGTCAGTCTCCCGCAGCACGGAGTCAGTCAGTCTCCCGCACGGAGTCAGTCAGTCTCCCGCACGGAGTCAGCCAGTCTCCCGCACGGAGTCAGTCAGTCTCCCGCACGGAGTCAGTCAGTCTCCCGCACGGAGTCAGTCAGTCTCCCGCACGGAGTCAGTCAGTCTCCCGCACGGAGTCAGTCAGTCTCCCGCACGGAGTCAGTCAGTCTCCCGCACGGAGTCAGTCAGTCTCCCGCACGGAGTCAGTCAGTCTCCCGCACGGAGTCAGTCGGTCTCCCGCACGGAGTCAGTCAGTCTCCCGCACAGAGTCAGTCAGTCTCCTGCAGCACGGAGTCAGTCAGTCTCCCGCACGGAGTCAGTCAGTCTCCCGCACGGAGTCAGTCAGTCTCCCGCACGGAGTCAGTCAGTCTCCCGCACGGAGTCAGTCAGTCTCCCGCACGGAGTCAGGCAGTCTCCCGCACGGAGTCAGTCAGTCTCCTGCAGCACGGAGTCAGTCAGTCTCCCGCACGGAGTCAGTCAGTCTCCCGCACGGAGTCAGTCAGTCTCCCGCACGGAGTCAGTCAGTCTCCCGCACGGAGTCAGTCAGTCTCCCGCACGGAGTCAGGCAGTCTCCCGCACGGAGTCAGTCAGTCTCCTGCAGCACGGAGTCAGTCAGTCTCCCGCACGGAGTCAGTCAGTCTCCCGCACGGAGTCAGTCAGTCTCCCGCACGGAGTCAGTCAGTCTCCTGCAGCACGGAGTCAGTCAGTCTCCCGCACGGAGTCAGTCAGTCTCCCGCACGGAGTCAGTCAGTCTCCTGCAGCACGGAGTCAGTCAGTCTCCCGCACAGAGTCAGTCAGTCTCCCGCACGGAGTCAGTCAGTCTCCCGCACGGAGTCAGTCAGTCTCCCGCAGCACGGAGTCAGCCAGTCTCCCGCACGGAGTCAGTCAGTCTCGCGCAGCACGGAGTCAGCCAGTCTCCCGCACGGAGTCAGTCAGTCTCCCGCACGGAGTCAGTCAGTCTCCCGCACGGAGTCAGGCAGTCTCCTGCAGCACGGAGTCAGTCAGTCTCCCGCACGGAGTCGGTCAGTCTCCCGCACGGAGACAGTCAGTCTCCCGCACGGAGTCAGTCAGTCTCCCGCACGGAGTCAGTCAGTCTCCCGCACGGAGTCAGTCAGGCTCCCGCACGGAGTCAGTCAGTCTCCCGCACGGAGTCAGTCAGTCTCCCGCACGGAGTCAGTCAGTCTCCCGCACGGAGTCAGTCAGTCTCCTGCAGCACGGAGTCAGTCAGTTTCCCGCACGGAGTCAGTCAGTCTCCCGCACGGAGTCAGTCGGTCTCCCGCACGGAGTCAGGCAGTCTCCTGCAGCACGGAGTCAGTCAGTCTCCCGCACGGAGTCAGTCAGTCTCCCGCACGGAGTCAGGCAGTCTCCTGCAGCACGGAGTCAGTCAGTCTCCCGCACGGAGTCGGTCAGTCTCCCGCACGGAGGCAGTCAGTCTCCCGCACGGAGTCAGTCAGTCTCCCGCACGGAGTCAGTCAGTCTCCCGCACGGAGTCAGTCAGTCTCCCGCACGGAGTCAGTCAGTCTCCCGCACGGAGTCGGTCAGTCTCCCGCACGGAGTCAGTCAGTCTCCCGCACGGAGTCAGTCAGTCTCCCGCACGGAGGCAGTCAGTCTCCCGCACGGAGTCAGTCAGTCTCCCGCACGGAGTCAGTCAGTCTCCCGCACGGAGTCAGTCGGTCTCCCGCACGGAGTCGGTCAGTCTCCCGCACGGAGTCAGTCAGTCTCCCGCACGGAGTCAGTCAGTCTCCCGCACGGAGTCAGTCAGTCTCCCGCAGCACGAAGTCAGCCAGTCTCCCGCACGGAGTCAGCCAGTCTCCCGCACGGAGTCAGTCAGTCTCCCGCAGCACGGAGTCAGCCAGTCTCCCGCACGGAGTCAGTCAGTCTCCCGCACGGAGCCCCCGCACGGAGTCAGTCGGCCTCCCGCAGCACGGAGTCAGTCTGTCTCCCGCACGGAGTCAGTCAGTCTCCCGCACGGAGTCAGTCAGTCTCCCGCAGCACGGAGTCAGTCAATCTCCCGCACAGAGTCAGTCAGTCTCCCGCACGGAGTCAGTCAGTCTCCCGCACGGAGTCAGTCAGTCTCCCGCAGCACGGAGTCAGCCAGTCTCCCGCACGGAGTCAGTCAGTCTCGCGCAGCACGGAGTCAGTCAGTCTCCCGCACGGAGTCAGTCAGTCTCCCGCAGCACGGAGTCAGTCAGTCTCCCGCACGGAGTCAGTCAGTCTCCCGCAGCACGGAGTCAGCCAGTCTCCCGCACGGAGTCAGTCAGTCTCCCGCAGCACGGAGTCAGCCAGTCTCCCGCACGGAGTCAGTCAGTCTCCCGCAGCACGGAGTCAGTCAATCTCCCGCACGGAGTCGTCAGTCTCCCGCACGGAGCCCCCGCACGGAGTCAGTCAGTCTCCCGCAGCACGGAGTCCACACCCATGGAGTTTGGCACCTATATCAATAGACGGCTGGCAATATTGCACCTCTGACAAAGTCCCCGGCGACGTCACGCCGTACCATGCAAAAGCTCAGAGGACGAGACGGGTCCAATTCGGATTGGGTTCGAACCTTTCTGCGTGACTGGAATCTGTCCAGTGACACATACTTCCAGTAACCCTTCGACACACGGAGCTTCTGACGGGCACTCGGAGCTTCTGACCTTTGGATACATCCTTTGAACGCCACTAACTAACTGATCTCACAAAGTCAATACAAACTCATTACAAACTCATTTATCGTCATGTCTCCAAGACCACCTCCTGTCTCAAACGCTGATGACATACAGCTCTCCTGAACCAGCCCATGAACCAACCAACCAACTGAACCAACCCCCATCCGATAGTAACACTCACTCTGACTCCTGAACGTTAAAGGGATATTGCCACCTCCGGAGGATTTCTAAAAAGCAACTTAAATGAATGGTGGGGATCAACTATCATGTATGCTCAAGCTCAAACTTGCTCATGCAGCACCTAAAGCAGTGTAGCGGCAAAGCATTTTGTATTTATTTCTGACTCCAAAACGTTGATCCCAGCTGTGCTCAGCACTAGATTCATGATGGCTGCTCTCATCCAGTTTGACTGTGGTATTGGCGACCGCCCAAAGCCGAAGCGTACGAATTCGCCGAGACTTGACCTTGAAAAGTCTATATGTGTTATAAGGTCACATAACTCCTACGGTCCCAAAGTCGAGCCATATCAATTCTTGCTGTTTCATTATGAAAGAGGCTAAGGTTGTTGAAAATATAATTAACTGTATACGCTTTTTAATTTTAAAGTGCACTGACGGAATGGTGATGTAGAGTTCGCAACATTCAAAAGAAAATAACAGCCTGCAAAGAAGTGATTATGAATAGTGATGTGGCCACTCCAATTTTACGAATGCTTGGCAAGCATGAGTGGTGCAAATGTATTTTTTGATCTAATGGGGGAGTTTCGGGAACCAAATTTTGCAGGTGAAATCAGACACGCTTAATCGACCGATACACACCAAAAACTCCATATTGGCCTGTGAGGTGGCAATATCCCTTTAATTTGAAGAGTTCTAGGGTTTTACCAATATTTTTCTTCACTTTCTTTCCATCTATCTATCGGTATCGGTATCATCTTCAGCCCACATCATAACATGAAATATGTTAATTTATATCGGTATGATCTCATATCAGTGGACACCATTGGATATCAGCAGACATCGGCGGATATCGGTGGACATCAGCATACATCAATACACAGCAGCAGGTATCAGCAGATGTCTGATGTCCACTGGCACAGTGGAGGACATCAGCTGGCATCAGCTGACACCAGCTGACGCCTGGTATCAGCTGACGCCAGCAGCCA
The DNA here is from genome assembly GCA_036785665.1 of Chirona hameri. NCBI lineage: Eukaryota > Metazoa > Arthropoda > Thecostraca > Balanomorpha > Balanidae > Chirona > Chirona hameri. The sequence goes on along the minus strand of JAXIVJ010003668.1, from coordinate 45,408 downwards.
CCAGTGAACCTCCAGCGTGCCACCTCGGACCGCACACTTCCTTCCGCGGACACAGCGCCGTCCGTATCCGCTAGGTGGCTCAATTTATACCTATGTCGGAAAATTCTAGCGGATTCAGATTTTTTCCCGTGCATTTGAACATGCTGAGTTCAATGGTGCACATTTAAATTAATTTTGACGACGTTTAGGGGTCGCGAAAAATCTTTGAAAATGGCGGTTTTGCTCATTTCCTGCTAAAATCGAGACATAATTGCGCAAAACACATAAACTGTACAAATGTGGGATGCAGGGACGCATGAAACAAATAGAACTGACATTCAGCTTTCGTTTTCAGCTTTCAGCTTTCCTTTCAGCTTTCAGCTTTCAGCTTTCGTTCATAACGCTTTTCCCGAGGCTGTAGCACTTGCGGTTGACTTTGTATAGTTAACCATCCATCCATATCAATATTAGTCCCCGGCGGCCTCGCCGACAGCGTGGGTTCAAATCCCGCCGCGCGGTCTTTCAGCCGAATAGGGAAACTTTCGCCGGGGGTGCGGTCTCCTAGGACGCAAAATGTTGCTTGACTATTCCTTGTTCAAGTGAATGATGCCTTTTGGCTTTCAATTAGGATCATATGAGAATATGAATTAAAACGTCTGTTAACCTGTACCTATACATTTGTAAATATGTATTGTCTTGTAAAATAAGCGTATACCGACAATGAAACGACCGCGCACTGGTGCGCACACAAAAGTAGGGGTTTCAAGAAGATGTCAACCCACTGGCATTCGTCTGCATTCTCATGCTCTCAAATCTACCTAAGCATATGAAAACTAAGACAACGGCATCATCCTATAAATCATGTATTGTCCTGCCTCACCTCACCCCTACCCTGATAAGGCGTATCCAGCTTATTGTTAACACCAGCCAGTCAGCTGAATGACTATCTACATCTTCAGTGTATGCAAACTATCCTACAAATGGTTCAACATGCATTGACTAAAGAGCACAACCTTATGCCTGTACCTAGCCTTATATATGCTGCGGCTGTGTACCCTTACGTTTGGGTTACCTACATTTTCTCCAGCGTTGACTTCTTGCAGTCAGGGAACTACCGCCTTTGGATCTCGACCACCTGCATAAGTGCCTGGAGCTTGGCCTCATTGGCGCGCGCTTGTGGGCGCGCTTATGAAATCGTCGATCATCTTAATGCCACGCTCCGCGACATCATTTGTCACCTTGAGGCTGGTGACGAACTCACTGAACTTGTGAAACTCGTCGTTCTGCCCTCACTCAGCCGCCGGCAGGTGGAGCCAGGTTGGCTCGCAAACGTCCACATCAGCGAAAATGAGCCACGGCCGCTCATCGACGAGCTCCGGGAGCTCAGTTGACTCTACGATGACTACGCTTTCGTCGGTGTAGTCCTCAGGCTTACCGGAGCTCAGCAGCGCTCGCGCCATAGCCTCCTTCTCCTCCCCAGAGACCCTTCGGCTACACAGCGCCAGGGGCACTAGCTGTGGCCGCAGATACCAGACGTGGCGCGCCGCCACTCGGAGCGCCGCCTCGGCCATGTCGATATCCACCGTCTTGTAGTGGATGAGGTCCTGGTGGAGCGCCAGGTCCAGTGCCGGCGCGTCGGCGGCCACGGGGCACGCCAGCCAGGCCGGCGAGTAGATGAGCGCCAAGAAGCGCACCATGCGACGCAGCAGTGCGCGCAGCTCCTCCTCCAGGCCGAGCTGGTCAGCGTACAATGTACAATGAGTCAGCGTACAATGTACGCTGACCAGCTCGGCCTGGAGGAGGAGCTGCGCGCACTGCTGCGTCGCATGGTGCGCTTCTTGGCGCTCATCTACGCGCCGGCCTGGCTGGCGTGCCCGTGGCCGCCGACGCGCCGGCACTGGACCTGGCGCTCCACCAGGACCTCATCCACTACAAGACGGTGGATATCGACATGGCCGAGGCAGCGCTCCGAGTGGCGGCGCGCCACGTCTGGTGGTATCTGAGGCCACAGCTAGTGCCCCTGGCGCTGTGTAGCCGAAGGGTCTCTAGGGAGTCGAAAAAGGACATGGCGCGCGCGATGCTGAGCTCCGGTAAGCCTGAGGATTACACCGACGAAAACTAGTAATCGTAGAGTCAACTGAGCTCCCGGAGCTCGTCGATGAGCGGTCGTGGCTCATTTTCGCTGATGTGGGCGTTTGCAATCCATCCTGGTCCACTTGCCAGCGGCTGAGTGGGGGCAGAACGACGAGTTCCATAAGTTCAGTGAGTTCGTCACCAGCCTCAAGGCAACACAATATAATGTCGCGGAGCGTGGCATTAAGATGATCGACGACTTCATAAACACGTCCGCCAAACATGGGGCCCAGCTGCAGGCACTTATCCAGGTAGTCGAGATCCACAGGCGGCAGTTCCCTGACTGCAAAAGTCAACGCTGCTGAGAAAATGTAGGTAACTCAGACGTAAGGGTACACGCCGCAGCATATCCCTATTCCCTGCGGGCCGCCAAAATTATGATAACCTGCGAGGGAATTCTGCCCCCCCCCCCAGAGATCTCGAGAACCGCTCGGTCGATTTCGATGGGGAAAACGCCATTCGATGCGTAATGACAATATTTTTTATAGGGGCCCGAAATTTATTTTGTGTTTAAAAATGGGGGGCCAGGAGGCAAAAAACGAAAATGTTGGGTGTTTTTTTAAAGGTTATTGCGGCCATGTGGTTTGGCCGATTTGCATGCCCCAAACATTTTTGAGCTTCACATGTACTGGTCTTTAACCCGCGCACTGCAGGGGGTTGATTTCCGCCCCCCCTCAGTTTTTTTTCAAAGATAGCGAAAAAACGGCGGCGCGCAGCGCCGCCTGGTTTTGATACACCTGTTAGGACATCAATTGCGCACACTTTGAGAAAAAAAAATATGCTCGGGTCATCTCAGGTCAGGTCACCAGACCAGGTCAAGTGACCCCACCACCAATTTTTTTTGCAGTTGTGCCAAAGCCAGAGTTTTTCACCGATCAGGTTGAAACTTACAGGATGTCATGAGGGCATCAGTACTTACAATTCGTATAACTCGGAATTTTGATATCAATGACCTAAGGTCAGGTAAATTTCGTAACCTCCCCATAATAAGTAAAAGGGGAAATATACAAATGCTTCCTATTTCAAGGATATGCATGGTACTAGTCCAATTACTTCTGGATCATGTCATTATAGGATATTCTTGATGATTCAAGTGTAAGTTTTGTTCAGTGACCCCTATTGGGTTATTTGAGGTCATGCGAGGTCACCATCACTTTTTTGTCAATAACTCTCGACATAAAGAAGATAGAGAAGTAAAACAGACATCAATGTGTTTGTCTCGTCGAGACACGTCTTCCCATATGCAGCATGCCCTACTTGGGTCACCACTTGACCTTGACCTTAGGTCAAATTGTTAAGTTGACTTAACAAGGTCACCATATATATCATTCAAAGTGCCTTGACAAGATAAACACAATGACGTAAGCAGTTTTGCGTTATCTTTATTAAGTAAAAAGTTAATAGCAAAATAAGATTTACCAAAAAAACTGCATTTTTTTCCTTTTTAACCTCTGGAGCCTCAAATATTGACATGAGATCAAATCTGAGGACACCTTAGCGATTAAAAATTTCACTGGCTGGCGTTTTCTTTTTCCGTTTGTTTCTAACTATTATCGTTTCTGAGATATATTGGAATTTCTGGAGCGATGTCCTAAAACAGGAGAAAAAAAACTTGAAAATTTGACCTTTGATGACCTCTGGTGACCTCAATTTTGACCTGGCTTAAAAAACCACTGAAATACTTTCGATAGAACATGTATGAAGCTATCAAATGTCTTTTTCCGCTTCTAGCTACGTTGCGTAGTTTTTTAGATCTCAGGGGGGGGCGGAAATCAAACCCCCCTGCAGTTCATGTTCGGCACAAAGCCCCTGCAGTGCGCGGGTTAATATACACAATAAACAAATAAAAAATAAAAAAAATATAGTCGTATTCAGGGGATGTAAATGGGGGGGGGGGGCATTTTCTGATAAGTGTGTGCTGTTCGTGATTGTTTGGGAAGACATGAACGTCACATGTGGGCATTGCTTGCTGTAATTTGTTAAATTTAATATATTGCGCATAGGCGGATCCAGGAAAACAATGTGGGGGGGGGGGAGGCGCCATGGGAGTAACGCTTTTATAATCTTACTAATTTGAAGTTGGGCCTAATTTGAGGTATGGTATCATCTCCCATTTGTTTGTACCTGAGTGCGCCTCTGCCAACAAACATGTATAATCCCAGTATGTATGATGCATATTGCATTGAAAATGTTTCTGACGCATTTATTGTCATATGTCTCGTCAGCGTTTTTATTGCAGTCATTCTCATTGAGCGTACCTTGTCGTACAACCAGGCAGCAAAGTAGTACATTGTTGAATGTGCCATTCGCGAGGGTGAACACTGTAAAGAATATACTTTTCTTGAGGCTGCCTAGGCAAATTAATCGATTCTTAGGGATCTTCCCTACAACGGACATGTTCAGCGAGAGTTTTTACTCATTTCGCAGTAAGGTGAAGCTGTTTGCTGCAGCATTATAGCATATAGTTAGATAGTTAGATATACATCAACTGATGTGATCATTCCCAGGTACAGGCAGTCCAGGCAGTCCAGACAGATAGTCCCAGGCAGTTTTTGCCATTTTTAGCGGATTTTGTATAATCACTTCGTTTAGCGTTTATTTTTAGGATTCAGGCAGCGTTTCGTATTTTGCGTATATTCACTTGATTTTATCATAGGTACGTATGCTAGGCAGGTGAATGTCAATGTGTATTATCGTGTTTTTGTTTTAAACTTTGACTTCGTCCATCAATGGGTCATCCTGTCGGCGATCTTGAGAAATAAAAACAAAATTGCACCGCAAACTACGAAAAAAGCATGCGCCGCACAACCGCATTCGTAACACCCTCCCCAAAACAGTAGCCTGGCACCGCCTCTGCTGGCCCGATTTTTTCAAAATTTTGACACAACACGCGCCATTCAAAGTTAGGAGAATTAACAAAGTTTCAAGACGCTAGGCCTAACGGTTTAGAAGCGGCAAATGAAAACCACCGGGCGGGGGGGGGGGGAAGAATCTGCCCCGCAGGGAATAGGGATGTATAACAGGCGCGGATCCAGGATTTCGGTCAGGGGGGGGGGGGGGGGGGGGGGAGGACGCGACATATACAAAGTTACGCCCTACGGGCGCACTTGGTGGGCGATACATGGACGAGACCCGGCTCAGTGGGGGTGGGGGGGGGGGGGGGAGGGGCAAGCGTCCCCCCTAGATCCGCGCTATATAAGGCTAGGCACAGACATAAGGTTATGCTCTTTAGTCAATGCGTGGTGCACCATTTGTAGGATAGTTTGCATACACTGAAGTTGTAGATAGTCATTCAGCTGACTGGCTGGTGTTAAAAATAAGCTGGATACGCCTTATCAGGGTAGGGGTGAGGTGAGGTTTATGCTTATACATAATTTCTAGGGTGATGCCGTTGTCTTAGTTTGCATATGCTTAGGTAGAATTGAGAGTATGGGAATGCAGACAAATGCTGGTGGCTTGACACAGGGGCGGCGTCACGGATTTTTGTCAGGGGGGGGGGGGGGGGCAGTCAAAATTTAGGGGGCCTCCATTTGAGAGGGGGCCTCCATTTGAGAAGGGGCTTTGACCTCCGTAGGGCTCTTCTCACCTCCCCTCTGGCTTCCAGAGAGCCGCTTCTGGACTGCAGGGGCACCTCTGACCTCCATAGGACCAGGGCCAGACCTCCAGAAAGAGGGCAAGCCCCTCGGAGAGCCCTCCCCCCAAAAAAAAACTGGATATGAAAAACTATGGATTTAGGCCACTTTATTTTGTGAAGCCCTCTTGTTAACAATGTTTCTTCGTCAACTTTTGATGAGCAGGATTGGAACCTTAGTACTGAGCGCATTACTAATTTGTATTGTTACGTACAGGAGAGAAAACCTATCTTAGCACAGGTGGGGGTCGGCTTTTGAGTGGGGGGGGGGGGGCAACTGAAATGACGAAAAATGTACATACATTTTCATACGTGTATTAATTAATTACCGCCAATTACCGCCAGCAATTACCGCCTTTGCAGCATTTAATATGTGGATTGTCATGTTATAGTAGGTAGGTACTTGTTAGGTAGCGCCGCGAAATTTGTACGGGTTTGGCTGATAAAACCCAGAAATATAGGCCTTGTAGAGGATAAGAAGCAAAAAATTGTATTAATCAATTCAGCGTTACGAGGAACCGAAGACGATGACTATGGCTTCGCTATGATGATGACTACCGATGTGAAGCCGTGAAGCGACGTGCAATTTTAATTTTAGGTCCTGGAAAACGCAATTTTAATATTGGAACCAGACCGTGAGTGGAGCCAAGATAGGTAACCTCTTTTCCTGGTTGCACATCTCGGTATGATGCAAAATATTGAAATGAAGGTAGTGTTCTCATATACATTAGCCTCGGATAGTAAATCACGATGACCGCTGACAGTCAGCGCTCAATAGTACGTATGATAATAATAACTGCACCTATACATTTACATATGTACCGAACTGTAACAAAAAAACTGGTAACAGTGCAAATGGTTTGAAAGCAGCAAGAGGCAGAACGACTTTTCCGCGCATAAATGGTCCTTGTGGACCTGGAGGAGCCTGGGGGGAAATCGGCACGAAATTTTCCAGTTTTTGACATAGCTGAATCTTGATTGCTGCAAAGGAAATTTGTACGATAAATTGTTCAAATGGGGAAAAATGTGGGCCGACCCCTCCCGTCGGCGACGCCTCTGGCTGACAAATATTGCAGCAGCACACACTCTCCTGAGAGGGAAATTGTTAAATTGTTATGTACTACCTCTCCCCCCCCCCCCCGAATAAAAAAAACGCATAAGATTTATCAAATTACCATTTAAAAAAACTGCACCAGGTGGGTCAGAATGCAGCACATTACCGCTCATTATGACCGCGCCGACCACTGCCAGCAGGCGCTCCAGCTAGAGGAGGCGCTCCAGGCGACGGCTAGCAGCCCCTGGGCAGGCTCGAGGGATGCGTTCACAGACTCAATGGCCCTCTGGATAAGCTCGAGAGGCCCCTGAACAGACTCAATGGCCTCTCAGCAAGTTGAGAGGCCCCTGCACATACTCTAATAGCCCCTGGGCAGGTTCGAGAGGCCCCCGAACAGGATCAATGGACCATTGGGAAAGCTCTAGAAGCCCCTGAACAGACCATAATGGCCCCTAGGCAGGTTCAAGAGGCCCTTGAACAGACTCAATGGGCCCTTGGGCAAGCTCGAGAGGCCCCTGTGCAGGTTCGAGAGGCCCCTGAACAGACTCAACGGGCCCCTGGTAAGCTCGAGAGGCCCCTGGACAGGCTCGAATGGCCCCTGGGCAGGTTCGAGAGGCCCCTGAACAGACTCGATGGACCCCTGGGAAGAATAATGGTCCCCTGGGTAGGTTAGAGAGGCCCCTGAACAGACTTGAATGGGTCCACTGAGCAGGCTCGAGAGGCCCCTAAACATACTCAATGGGTCCCTGGACATGCTCGAGAGGCCCCAGATAGTTTGTTGGGCCCCTGGGCAGAGCCGGCGCCACAAGGGGGGGGGGGGGGGGGGCAGGAGGGGCAGCTGCCCCTCCAGCCGCCAGCTGGGCCCTTTTCGGCCAGCCTGGCGGGCGGACGACCTGAATGTTCTCTCAGACTGTCTCGGGGCGCGATGAAGCAGCACAAGCTCAACTCTGTGGCAGTCTGCCAAGTGCCATGTCCATCAGGAGAAGCGCGAGGTTCCTGATCGGGATATGGCGCGCGAATATGCATACCTGAACGGTGCTCGTCGTTCCACCTTCGGAACGTTTTGATGTCATCTGATATCTGGCACATAGCCAAGGGGGCGGCGGGTGCCCCCCCCCCCCCCCCCCCTGGAGGCCAGGAGGGCCCTTTTCGGCGCGCTGCGCACGCCGAAAAGGGCCGACGAGACCGCGCGAAGCGCGGTATCATGTGCTCTTTACCACGCGAAGAGTGGTCTTTAGAGAGTTTAGAGCACTTCAGAGGCCCTTTAGGGCCACCAGGGGCCTCTCTGAAAGATCAGAGGGCCCCTTGGACGTTCAAAAGAGCCCTGTGCATATCAGAGGGGCCCCTGACCAGATCGAAAGGGACCCTGAGCTGGTCAGAGGGCCCCTGAACACGTCGAATGACCCCTAGCCTGCACAGAGGGGCCCCTGGGCAGGTCGAGAGACCCCTGAGTATGTCGGCAGGGCGACAAAGCGGTCAGCGCAGTCCCTTGCCAGGTGATAAGGGCCCCTGAGCAGGTTGGGGGGTCCCTGAACAGACCAGAGGGCCCCTGGGAAGTTACAAGGGCCCTTGTGCAAGTCAGAGGGGCCCTTGACCATACCGAAAGGGCCCCTAGGTGGGTCAGAAGGGCCCCTGAACATGCCGAATGGGTCCCTAGTCAGCACGGAGGGGCCCAGGGCAGGTCGGAGGGCCCTCGGAGCATGTCGCAAGGCGAAAAAGCAGCCAGCTCAGTCCCTTGCCAGGTCGGAAAGGCCCCTTAGAAGGCTGGAGGGCCCCTGGAGAGACCAGAGGGCTCCTAGGAAAGTTCAAAGGGCCCCTGTGTAGATCGGAGGGGCCACTGACCAGACCGAAAGGACCTCTGGGCCGGTAAGTAGGGCCCCTGAACGTGCTGAATTGGCCCCTAGCCAGCAAGGAGTGGCCCTTGAACATGTTGGCAGGGCGACAAAGCAGCCACCGCAATTCGACCAGAAGAGTCGCTGAGCAGATCGGAGTGGCTCCTGGGCAAGTCAGAGGGCCCCTGGCTAGACCGAAAGGGTCCCTTCGCTTCGCGGATCCCAGATGAGTCCCTGAACACGGACAGGTCGGAAGGGCGTTGAAAAAGTCGGAGGGGCCTAGACGATCTGAAGAGACCCTGGGCCTTTCAACAGTAAGAATGCAGTTGTCCAGGGAATAAAACTCAAAATTTTCGCGCCGCTCTGCGGCGCAATTGAACTACAAAGTCAATTATATGCGGGTTAGAAAAAAACGGCCCGTTTCTCGGCACATTTATGTGTTATGTTGCTACTTTCCTATATAATTGGGCAAAATAGTTCACTTTAGTACTTTTTACCGCACTTTTAAACGCACAATATAGCATTTTTAGAGGTCCGCACCATACGCAATGTGACGCATTGATGAGAAATCATATCCAGGGCATTACACTCAAAAATTTTGCGCCGCGGATAGCTGATTCCAAATCGGTGTCACTGGTTCCAAAGTTTATATGGCAGGTTGCTAACTCCAGCTCCTAAAAGTTGGTATGGCCCATACCATTCCTGTCATACTGCATTTTCCATCCTAGCAACGTGCCTTTTCATCCGTTTTGTTTGGCCCTTTCAACGCTTGGAAAGGGGCCCTTTCAACGTTCGGGAAGGGGTCCTTTCGTGCACCCCCGCCCCCTGGACGAATTCCTGGCTACGTGCCTGTCTGAGATGATAGCACCGACAGAAAATGTGATGACTAGTAAATTCCTTTTGGTAGCTAGTGAACTATAGTAAACATACTTCGTACATGTCGCAAGAAATGAAAAAGTTATAGTTGATAACTTGTTTCATTGAGTAAAAACTTGAACTGTGTGACCCCAAAATGCCACTTGAAAATACAGACTGTAATGCTCTATTTAAAGTGTTCAAGTTTGATCATAAATAAATGGTAATCCGTGCGGGGACGAGAAAGACGGAAATGATATTAAATATATATTACATTCTATTGCAGGCTGGGTGGGCCCTTTTGGCCAAGGGCCCTTTTTCTGGAAAAGCTGCCCCCCCCCAACCGAAAATATGTGGCGCCGGCCCTGCCCCTGGGTGGGCTCAATGGGCCCCTGGACATGCGCAAGAGGCCCCACTGGGCTGGCTTCGAAAGCCCATCAGTGTCTCTGAGGGCCCTTGGCATGGATCAGAGTGAGACCCTTGCCTGGTTTTAGGGCTCCTCTGTGGCTTTTTGAGTCATTTAGCTAATGCAAATGGCATCTGGGCTAATCTCGGTGGGGCCCCCTGTGATCCGTAAGGGGGAGGAGGGCAATTGCCCCCCCCCCTGGCTGCACCTCTGCATAGGACCCCCTCTGGTCTACAGGAGCCCCCTAGCCTTTGACCTCCAGTGGGCGTCTCTGGATTCCAGAGGGCCCCATCTGACCTTCTGTGGCCTTTCTGACCTCCAAAGGGCCCCCTATGTCCTCTAGGGGCCACCTCTGACCTCCATAGGTCCCTCTGATCTCCTCTCTGGCTGGCTTCCAGATGGCCTCTGGCTTCCAGGGGCCCCTGTAACCTCCGCAATGGGGCCTGCGAGATGAGGCCTCTTTGAAGCATGGAGGGGCCTCCTAAAATTACAGAGGGGCAAAAAGATATGCCCCCCCCCCCTCCCCACCCGACGACAGGGGGGGGGGGGGTGGGCGACTGCCCCTCCTGCCCCCCCCCCCCCGTGGCGCCGCCGCTGGCTTGACATCTTCTTGAAACCCCTACTTTTGTGTGCGCACCAGTGCACGGTCGTTTCATTGTCGTTATACGCGTATTTTACAAGAACATATATATTTACAAATGTATAAGTACTGGTTAACACGCGCCCTGGAGAGGGGGGGGGCGAAATCCGCCCACCCCTTCGGTTTTTCAAAGATAGCGTAAAAACGGCGGCGCGCAGCGCTGCCGTTTTTTTGCACACCTGTTTAGAAATGAACTTCCCAAATTATGTAAAATTCTTGGCCTCGGGTATTCTCAGATCAGGTCACCAGATCAGGTCACGTGATGACCTCAACTCCAAAACGTTTGCAGTAGGACCACGGCCGCAGTTTTACGCCGATCAGTTTCAATCTTGCAGGACTTCATAAGGTACAAACAATTTATTTATCTCGGATTTCTAATATCGGTGACCTAAGGTCAGGTCAATTTCGTGACCGCCAACACTTTGTTGTCAATAACTATCGACATAATGAAGATAGAGAAAAGAAAATGGTACTAATGTGTTGGTCTCGTCGAGACTCGTCTCCCAATATGCAACATGACCAACTTGGGTCACCACTTGACCTTGACCTGAGGTCAAATTTCTCAGTTGACCTAACCCGGTCACTATGCATATGATTATAAGCGCCTTGACAAGAAAAACGCGATGGCGTAAACATTATTGATTCATCTTTATTAGGCAAAACGTTATTTGCGAAAAACAGTTTTGCAAAAAAATCACCTTTTTGACATTTGATGACCTCTGGAGCCTAAACTATTGACCTGAGCTCAAATCTGAGGACACCTATGTCGATTGCATTTTTCAAGGGCTTTCGATTGCTTTTTCCGTTTGCTGCTAACTATCATAGTTACCGAGATATTTGGGAGTGTTCGAAGCGAAGTCTTGAAAACTTGAAAATCTGACCCTTGATGACCTCTGGTGACCTCAATATTGACCTGAGAGAAAAAATGAACGAAATACTTTCGAAAGAGTTTGTCTCGAGCTATCTAATATCGTTTTCCGCTTGTCGCTACGTTGCGTGGTTTTCGAGATCATAGGGGGGGGGGGGGGCGAAATCCGCCCCCCCTCCAGGGCGTGTAATTATCAGAGGCCCTCCAGGGCTCGTGCTAACAGACGTTTTCATTCATATTCTCATATGATCCTAATTGAAAGGCAAAAGGCATCATTGACTTCAACAAGGAATAGCCAAGCAACATTTTGCGTCATTAGGAGACCGCACCCCGGGCGAAAGTTTCACTATTCGGCTGAAAGACCGCGCGGCGGGATTTGAACCCACACTGCCGGCGGGGCCGACGGGGACAACTATTGATGTGGATGGATGAGTATACAAAGTCAACCGTAAGTGCTACAGATTCGGGAAAGGCTTCAAACGAAAGCTGAATGTCAGTTGTATTCGTTGCATGTGTCCCGGCATCCCACATTTGTACAGTTTATGTGTTTTGAGCAATTGTCCCGATTTTAGCCGAAAATGAGCAAAACCGCCATTTTCAAAGATTTTTTTTCTCGCGATTCCTAAACGTTCTCAAAATGAATTTTGATGTGCACCATTGAACTCAGCATGTTCAAATGCATGGGAAAATCTGTATCCGCTAGAATTTTCCGACATAGGTATAAATTGAGCCACCCTAGACTGTCCGCCCCGGTGACCGCCCCGGTGACCGCTCCGGTGACCGCTCTGGTGACCGCCCCGGTGTCCGCCTCGGTGACGCTCTGGTGACCGCTCCGGTGACCGCCCCGGTGTCCGCTCCGGTGACCGCTCCGGTGACCTCTGACCGCACACCTCCCGCAGCCGCAGCGCCGTCCGACGGCTCTCCGCTCCGGTGACCGTCCGCTGCCGTCCGTCACCTGCTAAGCCTCCCCCACCTCCCCGGAGAGGCATTGGCCCAGTTTCCGCCGCAGCCGCAGCCGCAGATCGCTCTGGGCTGGCAACCGACTGGAATCGCACACAGTCGGGCACGATCTGACACGCGCTGCCAGCTCTGATAGTGGGGGATCTGACTGGATCTGATATAGTGGGGATCTGACTACACGCCCTGCCAGCTCTGATAGTGGGGGATCTGACTGGATCTGATATAGTGGGGGATCTGACTACACGCCCTGCCAGCTCTGACGGGGATCTGACTGGATCTGATATAGTGGGGATATGACTGCACGCGCTGCCAGCTCTGACGGGGATCTGACTGGATCTGATATAGTGGGGATATGACTGCACGCGCTGCCAGCTCTGATAGTGGGGGATCTGACTGGATCTGATATAGTGGGGGCGGCGACGGTGGCGAGGCGGCGCTGTGCTCATTTTGCGGGAGATTCAGTCGGCTACCCATCTGTGACCGAGCATATGAGGAGACAGAACTTGTTGGTAAGGATTGTAACGACTGCAACGATTGTAATGTTAAAATGGCTCTACAATAATGATTGCTAGATTTGAGTTTAGGATGTGTTTTACTAGCTCCCAGAAGCACAATGCTCCCGGATCAATAGTTCCCGAGCAAGAGTCCAAGAGAGCAAAAGTTCCGAGCAAAAAGTTAGATTCCCAAATGAGAGCATTGGTCACAAATGGGTAAAAAACGGAGCTGGGATGTTATTTCGGTTGTTGCTGTGTAGAAATGTCACTGAATGCATGCATTTACGCACATGCTTTCGGTAACACAATTATCATAGTGGATGAAGTGTGCGTTGGAAGATCGCAATTTCTAGACCGTCGTGTCGAATATTTCACGAAATAGTCGTTCCGAGAAACCGAAACGAACTATTCCGCGGAGAATTTCGCGAAACGACGTAAAATCCCCGGAGCGCGTCCCTAGGTTTTAACAAGATGGCGGACCCGGTATCAGATCTGATAGGCGGGTTATACGCTCGTTCTTCATCCTGTTTCTGACCAGTCTAAACAGGCTGATTCGTTTCAAAATGATATGTGTGAGGTCAAAAGTTATCCACAACTTTAGACTATCGTCTTGGACTGCCTTCATAGGTATAGCTACATATGATATTGTAAATGTGAATTATTTAGCTGCCACTTCAACACCTTTCGCAAGTATCGAGCCCCAGGTTGCATTCAGCAATGTGTCTATTATTAGGTGTGCGCAAAGCACGTCATGATTCTATTTATGGTTCAGTTGTTTTGAGCGGACGATGGTCTGTTATTTGTATAACTGCGTAAATGGGGTATGATCAAGCTAATTTAGCCGATATTACTCAACGCTGCCAATGATGATGTCCGCTAGAAGTGAAAAGGTAATCGCCGAGGAATTTTTTGTCTGGCCCAATCGGTGCATCTATCGACTACACTATCAACGGTCAACGGTCAATCAACAGTCTTAAGTGTTATCTCCCCCATTACCGCCCAGCGTGTCAACAATGGTCGATGCGTTTGAAGGGTTGTACCGCCGTCGTCTTCCAACTGATTGCTTTGCCAGACCATCTGGACTGCGGGGAGGGATGTCTAAAAGTAAACATTCCGGCTCGAGCGACGTCGGCTGCCGGAAATAGATTTGGCAGGGTGACAAAGTTGGCGATTTTTTTTTATACCACGACATTGGGTCTATCCATGCTAGAAACTTTGACCAGTAACCTATATTATGGCCAGATAAAGTGTGTCAAAAAAATGTAAAAATTAATTTATAAATGTACGATGTACTCCGCATATCAAGCGTTTTCACTTTCCTTTTTATTCGCGGCTCACAGCAAGCGCAAAATTTTGATCGACCAATTTTGACTCACCGGGGGTGTGCTCGCCCCTCGCACCGGCCGGGGGCCGCCCGCGCGCGGACAGGGATCCCGGGCGGGACGCGCGAAACGAGGAAGGGTCAGTGTTTTCTGTCACTGTTTAGCGTGCGAACGTGCTGATAATTTTGTGATTCGAGGTGTTGAGTTGTTTGACTTTGTATTTGGTGTAAGAGCCTTGTTGATCTGTCCTGGAACGCTCCGCATAATAACCCGCGCACTGCAGGGGGGTTGATTTCCGCCCCCCGCCCCCCACCCCTCAGGTTTTTCAAAGATAGCGAAAAGCGTTGGCGCGCAGCGCCGCCGGGTTTCGGCACACCTGTTAGGACATCAATTGCGCACACTTTGAAAAAATCATAACCTCGGGTCATCTCAGGTCAGGTCACCAGACCAGGTCAAGTGACCCCACCTCCAAAAATGTTTGCAGTTGTGCCAAAGCCAGAGTTTTTCACCTATCAGTTTGAAACTTACCGGATGTCATGAGGGCATAAGTACTTACAATTTGTGATCTCGGAATTTTTATATCGGTGACTTAAGGTCAGGTCAATTTCGTAACCTCCCCATAATAAGTCAATGGGGAAATATACAAATGCTTCCTATTTCAAGAATATGCATGATATTAGTCCAATTACTTCTGGATCATGTTATTATAGGATATTCTTGATGATCCAAGTGTAATTTTTGTTCAGTGAACCCTATTGGGTCATTTGAGGTCATGCGAGGTCACTATCACTTTTTTTGTCAATAACTCCCGACATAATGAAGATAGAGAAGTAAAACAGACATAAATGTGTTTGTCCCGTCGAGATACATCTTCCCATATGCAACATACCCTACTTGGGTCACCACTTGACCTTGACCTAAGGTCAAATTTTTAAGTTACCTTAACAAGATCACCATGTATATCATTCAAAGCGCCTTGACAGGATAAACACAATGACGTAAACAGTTTTCCGTTATCTTTTTACATACAAAGTTAATTGCGAAAAAACGATTTAGCAAAAAACGTCATTTTTTCTTCTTTTTGACCTCTGGAGTCTCAAATATTAACCTTAGTTCAAATTTGAGTCAATTTAGCGCTTGCAAATTTCACTGACTGGCGTTTGCTTTTTCCGTTTGCTTCTAACTAGCATAGTTTCTGAGATATATGGGAATTTCTGGAGCGATATCCTAAAACAGGAAAACAAAACTGGAAAATTTGACCTTTGATGACCTCTGGTGACCTCAATTTTGACCTGAACTAAAACAATACTGAATACTTTCGATAGAAAATGTATCAAGCTATCAAATATCGTTTTCTGCTTCTCGCTACGTAACGTAGTTTTTGAGATCTCAGGGGGGCGGAAATCAACCCCCCTGCAGTTCGTGTTCGGCGCAAAGCCCCTGCAGGGCGCGGGTTAACAAATCACTAGATTTCGCATCTTTATACGTAACGAGGTGATTTAAAACAAACTTGTCATTGTAAAAGCTGCGTAGAATTTCTTTTGAAATAGGAAACGTGTCAATTTGTTGCCCATTTCAGGCGGTTTGGGAGCCGCTTTACCCCCTCTTGGATCCGCCAGCGGCCAAAAAGATTGGGGGGCCGAGCGGGTACCATTGGGGGGGGGGGGGGCGAGGGTACCATTGGGGGAGGGGGATAGAGTACCACTGGGGGGGGGGGGCGAACTCAACATTGGGGGGGGGGGGGCGAGAGCCACCCCAAAAGTATATAAATCGACATCTATGCAAGAGCGGCTCTGTTCAGGGAGGCCTATTCTTTCCAGTCACTCTGCTCTTCGAGTGATGATCAGGGCGCGGACAGCTCCTTTGACTGGGTGCCTGGGGGTTACACTGGGTGTTACACGGGCTACCATTCGAGTAGAGCCCTTCATGGAGTGCGAATCCCATATGGAAATGGGAACGGCATGGAAATGAGTGGGAATGGGGCATTTTTTTGGGAAATGTAACGGGTTGGAACGGGTTTGGGACAGACCATATACTTTTTTAGCACCACAAAAGGTGAAATATGCTGAAACGGGTGGGAATGGGAGTCCCATCAATTATGAATTCGGATTGGAACGGGTTTGGATCTGGCTGAATGGGCTGGAACGGGATGGAGGCCGACAATGTGTCCCGTGAAGGGCTCTACCTACATCGGAGTCGCACTACAGCCCTAGTCACTCTACTGACTGTCCGAGTCAGTACTACGTTTCAAGTCGCCCTATTGTCCGAGTCACACATCTGTCTTATTCACCTTTCTCTCCTGGTTACCCATCTGTCTTATTCACCCATACTGTCCGAGGCACTGTACTGTCCATTGCCCAAGTCACCCTAATGCCCATGTCTGGTCCCTAATGGTCCAAGTAATCCTTCTACCAGAGCCATGCGTGTCAGTCGCTGGCTGCCTTCATGACACGCACGGTTCAATGTCTTTTTTTTCATGAGCTCTGTACGACTCAACGTTTTCTCTCTGCCAGCTGTGTTGATTGGGACGGCGATTTGTGACATCATTTATCGGTGATGTGTCAGATAGCCGATAAATGACGGAAAGGCAGGGATGGCTGCGGCAGAACCTATTTACGGTTGCAGTGCCATATCCTGTTGTGTCGTGTGCGTGTGCGGCTGGTCGGTCGTGTCGTCTGCTGTGTCGTGTGCGGCTGGTCGGTCGTGTCGTCTGTTGTGTCGTGTGCGGCTGGTCGGTCGTGTCGTCTGTCGTGTCGTGTGCGGCTGGTCGGTCGCGTCGTCTGTCGTGTCGTGTGCGGCTGTGCGGTCGTGTCGTCTGCTGTGTCGTGTGCGGCTGGTCGGTCGTGTCGTCTGTTGTGTCGTGTGCGGCTGGTCGGTCGTGTCGTCTGTTGTGTCGTGTGAGGCTGTGCGGCTGGTCGGTCGTGTCGTCTGTCGTGTGCGGCTGGTCGGTCGTGTCGTCTGTTGTGTCGTGTGAGGCTGTGCGGCTGGTCGGTCGTGTCGTCTGCTGTGTCGTGTGCGGCTGGTCGGTCGTGTCGTCTGTTGTGTCGTGTGCGGCTGGTCGGTCGTGTCGTCTGCTTTGTCGTGTGCGGCTGTGCGGTCGTGTCGTCTGTTGTTTCGTGTGCGTCTGGTCGGTCGTATCGTCTGTTGTGTCGTGTGCGGCTGGTCGGTCGTGTCGTCTGTTGTGTGCGGCTGGTCGGTCGTGTCGTCTGTTGTGTCGTGTGCGGCTGGTCGGTCGTGTCGTCTGTCGTGTGCGGCTGGTCGGTCGTGTCGTCGGTTGTGTGCGGCTGGTCGGTCGTGTCGTCTGTCGTGTCGTGTGCGGCTGTGCGGTCGTGTCGTGTGCTGTGTCGTGTGAGGCTGGTCGGTCGTGTCGTCTGTTGTGTGCGGCTGGTCAGTCGTGACGTCTGTTGTGTCGTGTGCGGCTGGTCGGTCGTGTCGTCTGTTGTGTCGTGTGCGGCTGGTCGGTCGTGTCGTCTGCTGTGTCGTGTGCGGCTGGTCGGTCGTGTCGTCTGTTGTGTCGTGTGCGGCTGGTCGGTCGTGTCGTCTGCTGTGTCGTGTGAGGCTGGTCGGTCGTGTCGTCTGTTGTGTGCGGCTGGTCAGTCGTGTCGTCTGTTGTGTCGTGTGCGGCTGGTCGGTCGTGTCGTCTGTTGTGTCGAGTGTGGCTGGTCGGTCGTGTCGTCTGCTGTGTCGTGTGAGGCTGGTCGGTCGTGTCGTCTGCTGTGCCGTGTGCGGCTGGTCGGTCGTGTCGTCTGCTGTGTCGTGTGCGGCTGGTCGGTCTGTTAATGTAACTCGGTAACTCGGCAGCTCTAATGTAACTCGGTAACTCGGCAGCTCTATTGTAACTCGGTAACTCGGCAGCTCTAATGTAACTCGGTAACTCGGCAGCTCTATTGTAACTCGGTAACTCGGCAGCTCTAATGTAACTCGGTAACTCGGCAGCTCTAATGTAACTCGGTAACTCGGCAGCTCTATTGTAACTCGGTAACTCGGCAGCTCTAATGTAACTCGGTAACTCGGCAGCTCTAATGTAACTCGGTAACTCGGCAGCTCTAATGTAACTCGGTAACTCGGCAGCTCTAATGTAACTCGGTAACTCGGCAGCTCTATTGTAACTCGGTAACTCGGCAGCTCTAATGTAACTCGGTAACTCGGCAGCTCTAATGTAACTCGGTAACTCGGCAGCTCTAATGTAACTCGGTAACTCGGCAGCTCTAATGTAACTCGGTAACTCGGCAGCTCTATTGTAACTCGGTAACTCGGCAGCTCTAATGTAACTCGGTAACTCGGCAGCTCTAATGTAACTCGGTAACTCGGCAGCTCTAATGTAACTCGGTAACTCGGCAGCTCTATTGTAACTCGGTAACTCGGCAGCTCTAATGTAACTCGGTAACTCGGCAGCTCTAATGTAACTCGGTAACTCGGCAGCTCTAATGTAACTCGGTAACTCGGCAGCTCTATTGTAACTCGGTAACTCGGCAGCTCTATTGTAACTTGGTAACTCGGCAGCTCTAATGTAACTCGGTAACTCGGCAGCTCTAATGTAACTCGGTAACTCGGCAACTCTAATGTAACTCGGTAACTCGGCAGCTCTAATGTAACTCGGTAACTCGGCAGCTCTAATGTAACTCGGTAACTCGGCAGCTTTAATGTAACTCGGTAACTCGGCAGCTCTAATGTAACTCGGTAACTCGGCAGCTCTAATGTAACTCGGTAACTCGGCAGCTCTAATGTAACTCGGTAACTCGGCAGCTCTAATGTAACTCGGTAACTCGGCAGCTCTAATGTAACTCGGTAACTCGGCAGCTCTAATGCAACTCGGTAACTCGGCAGCTCTAATGTAACTCGGTAACTCGGCAGCTCTAATGTAACTCGGTAACTCGGCAGCTCTAATGTAACTCGGTAACTCGGCAGCTCTAATGTAACTCGGTAACTCGGCAGCTCTAATGTAACTCGTTAACTCGGCAGCTCTAATGTAACTCGGTAACTCGGCAGCTCTAATGTAACTAGGTAACTCGGCAGCTCGCGTGTCCGTTGTGATGCTAATTACGTACGCTGTCGTCTTGATGACACTTCCCTGTCACCAAATATCCATATGTAATGTTTGGAGAATGCTTACACTTATATACTGGTTCGATGACACCAAGCTGTCTCAAGCCCGGCATATTGCAAATACACTGCCGAAACAGGTTTTGTCTCAGATGTTCTGGTCACCACCACGCAGTGGCGGCGCACGCAGGATTCCATTTCGGGGGGGGGGGGGGGGGGGGGGTCAGGGTCAGAGCCCTACGGGCGGGCCCCCTTGCGTGCGGGCCACACACGTTTTTTTAAAAGAAAACTTCGCGGATTTCGGTCACTTGTTTTTGAGCGGGCCCCCTACAGCATGGGATCTGAGACATGCTAATTAGCTTGTCAATGTCGTGTAAGGTGACAGCGTGTGCTACTGATGAGGGAATTTTAGGTGCGTGTGCTACTGATGTGCGGTACAACTGTCGAGAGTTGACGAAATGAGGTCAATGACAACACGCAGTAGTGGTGATTGGTGAACCGATGCGGTATTTTCGTAGCAGGTATGTGTAATCAGTTGGCGCGATACATGACTGATTTTTACAACATCGCAACAAATGTGGAGACGGTCTCGTGCATGACTTGGGAATGCATAACCAACGGATCCAGGGCCTGGTGTCAACCAGTTGCTGCATACCTGTATGGAAGCTGCGCACAGGCTTTCTGGAGTTTGGTCAAAATGAGAGAAGCACGGGAACAGATCGCGTCAACAATTTTAAACATCGTAATAACTAGTTTTTTTTTCTCAGGAGATCTTCTACCCATTGTCTTAGGTGGGCTTGGATACTCAAAATCATCGGTCCCTAGGTACATCTCTAGTATTAACGATGAAACGTAACATGTGCACAATAGCGAAGCATTTTATTTCATCAGTGAAGTTGAGTGTTACAATATTATTTGGCTACGCTCATAGATGTTTGAAATGTTTATGCGCAAATTTTAGTGTAGATAGAAACCGGGTTTGCACGGGACTTTATATTCTCTAGGCATGAATTAATTATCTCTTCGGAAATTGAGGCAATTTTAGAAATAGGGTCAAATTATGGCGCTTTTTTCCTTCCTAACCTCCCAGATTCATGTCCTCTACAGGTTAACAAGTCCCAGCCTTTGGACGTCAAAGTCCCGTATAAACTACGCTAGGCTACGTTCGCGAACGGAATAGGAATTGACCCTGGAGGCGCTCGGAGGCGGGGGCGTTTTTTCGCGCCCCCCCTTTGGGTTTTCCGCCATAATCAGAAAACGCACAGAGATATCGACTTGAAACTTTCAGCAACTTGCAATGGATAGCTAAGCCACGTTTTAACCAAACCTTGGGTCCCGGCCAGATCAGATCAGGTCACTAGGTCAGGTCAAATGGCATGACCACCAAACAACTTCTAGGTAGCACCACCGGCACAGTGGTTAATCGAGCGATATGAAACTCATGGCACGTCATGAGGTCATTAGGGACTAAAATATCTCGGATTTTCTATATCGGTGACCTAAGATCAAGTTATAATCGTGACCTTTTCAATGTAGCCCTATGGGGAAAAACAAAAACGCATATTTCTCAGTTGTAAAGGGATAAATTTAGTTTATGTTTGCTCTAGCCACTAGTTTAGGCTAGAGACTAGAACTGACCAGGCCCTATATCACGCCCTTCCCAGCACCGGACCCCTGCCTTGATCGGGCCTGACCAAACTGGGGCCCTACCAGGAACGGGCCCGTCTCAATAATTTGCAAGGACCGGACCCTGTTGTGACCGGGCCCTGAATCTGACCCCATATCACGCTTCAGCCAGGACCGGGGCCCTGTCGTGATCGGGTCCCTACCAGGAACGGGCCTCTACCAGGAACAGGCCCCTACCAGGAACAGGTCCCTATCAGGAAGGGACCCGTATCAAATAATTAGCTAGGAGCCGGGCCCTCGTCCTGACCGGGCCCCATATGACGCCTTTGCCAGCACCGGGCCCTGGCCTCGACCGGACCTGACCAAGACCGGGCCCCTACCAGAAAGGGGCCCGTATCAAGAATATGCAAGGACCGGGCCCTGTTGTGACCGGGCCCTCGTCCTGATCGGGCCGCATGCCACGCCTTTGCCAGCACCGAGTTTGCCACCGAGTTTGCCGTACCGAGTTTGCCGAGTTTGCCACGCCTTTGCCAGCAGCCTCGTTCGGGCTTGATCAAGACCGGGCCCCTACCAGGAGCGGGCCCGTATCAAGAATATGCAAGGACCGGGCCCTCGTCTTGACCGGGCTCCATATCACACCTTTGCCAGCACTGGGCCCCTTCCTCGATCAGGCCTTACCAAGACCGGGCCCCAACCAGGTATGGGCCAGAATGCGGGTCCTTTTGATGCGGGCCCCTCATAAATTTCGGGGGGGGGGGGTCAGCTGACCCCTTTGACCCTCCCCCCTGCGTGCGCCACTGCCACCTTGTACAGCTGTCTCAGCAATATCTGGCGAGCGGGTTTCCAGCTTGAAATAAAAGGGAAATAGATATAGCTCGAAACAGGGAATTGCCGGGGAATTTACCCGATATGGTATTGGTGTTTCAGGGTTGAAGCGAAATATCACTTTAAAAATAGTATTGGCGTATCAGGCAGCGAACATTATTCCACGGAGAAGCATTTTTAACCGCATTATTTTGCACAGACATGTGAATAAGACATAGCCCAGTTGCACAAGCGTTCCACCGGCATATCCGGCCTACACTAATGACGCAAAAGCAATTCAGCCCAGTGTTTCTCGAATGCTGGTAGTCATGGCCTGGAGTAGTTTCTAGGCCCCACTTGGGGCGTATAGTAAAGTCTCAAACACATTTTGTCCTACAGGTGTGTTATTAACACAACATAGGGCACACATTGGGAGCATATTCCTTCTCGGAACACAGGGAACATCAATGAACAGTGAACACTAAACATCACAGAGACATGACACATGAGCCAGGTGTCGAACACACAACTGTTCGCGATATCACATCAGGGGTGCAGGCCGCTCACCCACAGCGTCAGCCAAACTCCTGTGGTCTTTATAGGTACCCGGCAAACACATACAGCACTTGCTCGAGAGTTGGTTCCGGTTGTATTCCCAAGCATAACAATCCACTGGTGCACTCCTTCGGTAGCCGGCGGTGTGATATGACGTCATGCGTATCACCGTGTGCGTATATAGCTCAACCGACATGGTTGGTTACTGCGCTGCATACGTTTGATTAGCATTTGGTTAAGTATTATATTTTGATTTTTTGATAATGTAGCACCAGTTAAGGTTTCTCGCACGACACTGTTTTGTGCCGACCACATATTTATTCATCATGTAAGCTATCCGTGGTTAATGTTGTGTGTGCATTGTTCATAAAATAAAGGATTAATGTGTGCATGCTTTGTTCTAAATATTATTGTGTGTGCGTTAATGGTATTATAAATTACATCATAAATTACAGATCTGTGACATTATAAGTGATCCCTGTTAAGCCGAGCCCACTTACTGTTTTGCCAAGTCATCAGTCATCCGCTTTCAATTCAAATACGCACGCATCTTCCGCCCAACCAACTACTAAGCTCTGGCGATAGCTTAAAGGGAATGTTTCACCTTTCTGAAAGTTGTCAAATATACGCTGGTTGTAGTCGAAAACATGAAGTAAGTGCTGCTGATGACGATGGTGATATTTGTTCTCTCGAAAAGTCACTCAACTTTATACAAATTAAGGTTTTAAATTTGGGATGATGACGTCATTATTGAGCTATAGACCGCCGCTGATTGGCTGACAAAGTGGGAATGGCGGACAAAGTGGCTGTCAGCCAATCAGCAGCAGCACTAGCCTAGACCCCATTTTGCAAACTATAAATTTAATTGCTTAAAAACGGCTAAGTTTTTGGGAAAATGACCTTAGTATTTTCGACATTTCAATAACTGCCAAAGATAATGCTATTTCAGTTCAAAACCAATAGAAGGTGAAACATTCCCTTTAATATATTTCCTCTTGCCATCAAGTAAAACAGACGAATCCACTGCATCACTTTGATGAATACGAGTGTCTGGCACAGGCCGAGCCGAGCTCGGAAACTTTTCCGCATACCCTGAAATGTTGGCACTTTGACCGAACTTGTTGCATTGAGTAATGCGCGCAGCATATGACCGTTACCTGTTCTAGCATTTAGTGAGGTTACAAGAGCTAACGGCCCACTCAGCAGCTCGGATATAAGGCCATCTGGTTATCAGTCGGCATACCCTGCACATGCTTCTGACGCCGCAATACCTGAAGGCTGAACTGAACTTCTGTGGTCAGAGCCTGAGCACCGGAAACAAAATGGCTGCCATCCCACTAGCAAAACACCGCTGGGACCCGCGTTACCCGCGTTTAGCTTAGCTCGGAAAGTTTTTTTTTTTTTAGGCAAAGCGTTACTGAATATCCCAAGTACCATGAAGTTAATTAATTGGTCACCTGAAAATTGGCATAAAACGAACTGTTTCCCATTCAACTCAAATAGAGAAGACTCACTTTAAAAAGACAACTCCGTCAGGAGACAATTGAAAGAACTTTGCTTCCGCTTCCGTTACTCGAGCTTTGCACCATAGCAAATCAATTATTTTCCAAGCTTCTTTATCTTCTGATATAGTTCAATGTGTGCATGCGAACAAAATAAAAATGTTACTTGGATGAGTGTCATAAAGACCATCAACTGTTGCTGTCACAAATATTTTCTGTGTGAGGAAATGTACCCGTGAATGAGTGCTTTACACCTGTGTTATGTGGGTGTATTGAAGGAGAACAATTCATATTTAACACCCTATTTTTATCGCTTGGAACGACCTTCATCAGTTGAGAGTCACACTTTATCAACACATATCATGCATTTGGTCAAAACACCTCATATAAATATATAATCCTGCTCAAATAATAATAAGACAATAAGACAACTCGCCTCACTCCACTCACAACCATTGCCTTGGCTTTGGCACGTTCATCAGCAAATGACCAAACTACAGGGGGTCCGCCACGCCTTTGAAATTGTGGCGAACGAGATCGAGGAAAGCCGAGTGGTCGCCGTCAGCGAAGAGTTGTTGACGAGGGGGGGGGCGTCACCGTAAAGTTGTTGACTGGGGGGGGGGGGGGCGGTAAAGAGACAACGAAATGCTGTTGAGCGTGGGGGGGGGGGGGGGTTGGAGCGTCAGCGAAAGCTTGTCGGACAGGGGAGAGGTAACACATAATAAGTATAACTGAACACTGATTTCAAGTTGTTTGTCAGGGAAAATTGGGGGATAATCCCCTGGCTCAAGATTGGGGAGACACGTCCCCCGTCTCCCCTCCCGTGGTGGAGCCCCTGCCAAACCATGCCGAAAAGACGACGTTGCCTTGCAAGAATTTAACACAATCTGAAGCATTTTTTCAGTAACATTGTTTTCCGAAGCACCAGGATGCTTGGTTTCTTGAACTTACGTAGTTACTAATATCCATTGTAGCAGATCTTTCCAGGCTGATATTCCATTTTAACTCAACCGGCAGATAAATCAACACATTATCCAAGTCTGAGACACAGCTGGCGCATTGCACCAAGCCCAGCATACATATGGAACATACATATGGAACGGTCATGCCAGAAACACTGACTAGAAGAAATACATTAACGCTGAAAGATATATCGCCCCCGCGGGTTTATGGGGAACGATGGCGACCACATTGCGTCTTTGGAGCTCGTTTATCTTCATAGCACGTGCCTCGTTCTGTGGCGTCCATCCCACCGGTTCCGGGACCGGTCATCTCCGTCGCCCAGCGTAATGTCTGTACGACCGCCAGACGAGCACGGGGTCGATGCAGGTATGAGCCCGCGTGCTGCGACTGCAGCGGGCCATGCTAGCCCGTCCACCGGCACCACTCACACGATCTGCGGCTCCACTGAACAGGTGCGCGGCACGGCGGGCCTCCGCCGCTCGCTCGGATGCCAGTCCCCGTGTCCCGCTAGGCTGACAGTACTCGAATCCGACCGGAGCCTGCCGGATCGACCCAACCGCGGCCTCTCCAGCTGCGGCTCTGCGTCCACCGAGGAGGCTTTGTCCTCCGGCCAACAGTCCCCCAACCGCCGCAACCACAGCCCGCTGCCGTCGGAGTCGCAAGACTCCGGATCTGTGGCAGGCGGCTGGCCGGCAGGTGACGGCGGCGGTGACGGTGACGGTGACGATGTGAGGTTCAGCCGGCCGGACAGCGACCGAGTCACGTGGGGACTGTGCCTCGCATTCAGCTCGCCTCGCACCGCCGCCGCCGCCGCCGGGTCGTGCGGGATGGGCAGCGGTAAGCAGCGCGGCGGTGACCCACGCCCCACCGCAGGGAAGCGGAACGCCCGCGCGGCCAGCGCCGCCGCTCCGATGGCAAGACTCGCCGGCGAGCGCAGCGCCATCGGCGAGCCGGACGAGCTGTCCGAGTCGGCGGTGATGGCGTCCGTGGAGCGAGCGCGGGACGGCTCGCGCGGGCCCTCCAGCTGCTGGCTGACCTGCGCCCAGGTCAGCTCGGAGGCCTGCCGTCGCAGCCGCGCGTGCCGCCGCCGCCGCCGCCGCCGCCGCTGGTTCGGCGTCCTGACGAAGGCGTCTGAGAGCCGGCGCTGCAGCTGTTTGGGAAGCTGCATCGTCAGCTGCGTGGCGATCGACGGCCGCTGCAGACACGTCCGCGGCGCGCGCGCCTGGATCTCCAGCTGCATCTCCGACTTGTACAGCTGCTTGCGCACAAAGTTCTTGAAGACGCGCCTCAAGTTCTTGCTGCGGCAGCCGTATATTAGCCCATGAATCGGACTGAGGCAGAGGAGAACATGCGCGGCCAGCACTACCCGCTCGTCCACCCGCACGCCAGCGACGCTCTCCCATGTGACCAGGCTGGCGAACGGCAGGTACATGACCAGCAGCGGCAGCAGCACGTTCACGGTGGTGCCCAGCGGCGACCGACTGCGCTGGGCACACTCGAGTCTCTGCTGCGGCACAGCCAGCTGCGCGTTCATCGTCACGGCAGATACGATCGCCGAGACGATCCGGCTCCGCTGCGTCCGCGCCACGATCAGGATACGCACGTTGAAGAAGACGATGAGCGCGGCCGGCAGCAGCAGCATGCCGCAGATGTACATGATGCCGAAGAAGACGTCGCGAAGCCGGCGGAATTGCGGGAGACACAGCCCGGCGCGGAGCTGGTAGGAGAGTCCGGCGCTGAGCGGAATCAGCACGCAGCCGGCCGAGAGAACCCAACAGGCGCACAGCGCCGCCGTCGTCTTCCACTTGGTGACTGCGTCGTTGTAGGAGAGGGGGACGCAGATGGCGGAGAATTTGTCGTAGTTGAGGCCGCAGATGGTCCACAGGATGGCGGCGTGCAGCAGCAGAGTGATGCCGCCGTACAGCGCGCACTCGACATCGCCGGATACCCAGTCCTCCTGTGAAGCAGAGGATCGGGTCAAACAGACATCGCCGGAGACCCAGTCCTCCTGTGAAGCAGAGGATCGAGTCAAACAGACATCGCCGGAGACCCAGTCCTCCTGTGAAGCAGAGGATCGAGTCAAACAGACATCGCCGGAAACCCAGTCCTCCTGTGAAGCAGAGGATCGAGTCAAACAGACATCGCCGGAGACCCAGTCCTCCTGCCGGGTGGAGGATTGAGTGTGACCTGTCAGAGGACGTCACCAGTCCTCCTGCGAAGCAGACTACATAACTATCAGAGCACATCGCCCGGCTCCCATTCCTGTAAAGAAGATGAGGCCAAACGGATCTGCCAGGGGACATCTTACGACACCCCGTGTTTGACCCCGTCTGGTTCTCCCGCTGGGAGGCAGAGGAGGGTCAAACAGGCCTGTCAGAGGGCAGCATCCGGCGACAAGGCAAGGTCAGACAAGGTCAGAGGCATCCGGCGACAAGGCAAATTAGACATACCGTTTGTATTTGTTCGTTAGCCACCAAACTCGATATTGTGTGTAATCTGCGTCTGACCCTCTGCGCGTTATCAGGTAATTATGTATTAGCACTGGGTCGCACCAGCGCTGCGGATTGCAAGCAAAAGCAATCTTACAGATTTTCGGAGCCAACCATATTTCGCAATTTACAACTTCTACTTTGAGCAGCCTTCAATACAAAATCAGCTTTGTGCGACGAAATTCCAAAACAAAACTTATGGAACTGTCAAACCCGAAACCCGAAACCCGAAACCCGAAAACAATATCCCCTCACATCACACAGCAAACGCGTTTGTGTGTGATTTTAAGAGAGACATCCGTGTGGCAAGTTTTGACCTTTGTTCCTGTTTACAACAATCACAGGTGACGCAAATACCACCGCTAACCGAACAGGGACCGTAAACAACACACTTGTCCAATGGGATGCTTCAGAATAACACTTATGTGTAAGTCTTGACTAACCTGGTTTTGGAGGGGAGGGGAGGGGGAGGGGGCGTCCCCATAAATATCCGAAACGGCCTTTGGGCCCATTCCAGGACTGAGAGGGCCATAGGCGTACCCAGGATTTCGCTAAGGTAGTACCCGCGGCCAGTTTTATGGGACCCCAGAGCGTCAGGCCCCTTTGCAAGACTGAGGGCCCTTTTACCCCTACCCCAGGGAAACAAATGTTGTTGTGCTGGGGGTTGGATAAATAATGAAAATGCGTTGTTGAGCGCGGGGGTAAATTTTTAAGTCGTGATTTGAAGGAAGGGGAAGTATCCTGAAGGTTGAAACGGTTCTTATCTGGCTTAAAAGAGACCTCTATGCACGGGTGGAGTTTCCTATTCAAATGGTAGGGCCCCACCAACTTTGTGTTTTGTCCCACCAACTCTTGTCAGATTTGGAGGTCATCCGGCATTTAAATGTTCATTTTCAACTCAACCAAGCAAAACAACCAAGCAAAATTACATTTTGTCCCACCAACTTTCTTGTAAAAGCTCCACCCATGCCTCTATGGGCATGTTGGGCCCACCGAGGCCTTGGAAGATCGGTCTTGAAGGGCCTAGCAGGGATCCCCACAGACCGGCCAAGGGCGATCTAAAGCCGACCGACGACGCCACAGTTTGAACGAGGGTTCCTCACGCTGACCGAGCGTGTTTTTTTCAGGCTGGTTCAGGACCCCTTAGGCCGACTGAAGGCCTTTCAGACCGACCGAGAGCACTCTCAGGCCGACCGAGGTCCACTCAGGCCCACCAAAGCCTACCTCAGGTCGATCGAAGTCCCCTAGGGGCGGCTGAGTGCACCACTCTCAGGCCGATCGAAAGCCCCTTGAGCCGACCGAAGGGCCCCTCAGCCGGGCAATGGCCCCTCAAGCCGGCCGAGGGCTCTCTCAGGACGACCGAGGGACATTTGGATTGTCCAAGGTTCATCTCAGGCCGGCCAAGGTCCATCTCAGGCCGAATGTGGGCCCTTCAGGCAGACCGAGGGCACCCTCATGCCGACCGACTGAGGGCCCTCTCAAGCCGGCCGAGGGCCATCTCAGGCCGACCAAGCGCCTCCTTAGGCCATCCGAAGGCCATCCTAGGACGACCAATGGCCTCTCAGGCCGACTGAGGAGTGACGGTCCCTCAGATCGACAGAAGGTCCCTCAGGGCTCAGGCAGTCCGAGGGCAACCTCATATAAACCAAGGGCACCCTCAAACCAGACGATGGCCATCTTAGGCCAACCGAGGGTCCCTCGGGCCATCCGAGGGCTATCCTAGGACGACTAAGAGCCCCTCAGACCGACTGAGTGCCCGTCAGGCTGACTGGGCCCTTCAGGCCGACTGAGGGACCCTTGGGCCGACTCAGGGCCCTTCAGGTCGACCCAGACCCATCAGGCCGAAGTCCCTCCCCCTCAAAACGACTGAGGGTCCCCTCAGGCTGACTAAGAGCCCCTAGGCCGACTGAGGGTCCCCTCAGACTAACTCTGACCGATTGAGGGGCCCTTAATGTCGACTGAGGACCCGTCATGCCGACTGAGGACCCGTCAGGCCGACTGAGGGCCCCTAAGGTCAACTGAGGGTCCCCCAGACTAAATCAGGCCGACTGATGGCCCCTAAGGCCAACTGAGGGCCCTTCAGGGTGACTGAAGATCCCTCAGGCCAACGGAGGGCTCCTCAGGCCGACAGAGTGCCCCTCGGGCCGACAGGGCTCCTTCAGGGCGACTGAGGGCCCCCTAAGGCCGACTGAGGGTCCTCTCAGACTAACTCAGGCCGAATGAGGGTCCTAAGGCCGACTGAGGGCCCCTTCAGGGCGACTGAGGGTCCCTCAGGTTAACTGAGGGTCCCTCATGCCGACTGTGTCCCTTCAGCCCGACTGAGGGCCCCTTCATGGCGCCTGAGGGCCCACTCAGGCCAACTGAGGGCCCCTAAGTCCGACAGAGGGTCCCCTCAGACTAACTCAGGCCGACTGAGGGCCCATAAAGCCGACTGATGGGGCCTTCAGGCCGACTGAGGGCCCCTCAGGCCGACTTACACGGCCCTCAGGTTGACTGAGGGCCTCTTCAGGACGACTGCGGGCCCCTC
The DNA here is from genome assembly GCA_036785665.1 of Chirona hameri. Taxonomy (NCBI): domain Eukaryota; kingdom Metazoa; phylum Arthropoda; class Thecostraca; order Balanomorpha; family Balanidae; genus Chirona; species Chirona hameri. The sequence goes on along the minus strand of JAXIVJ010003668.1, from coordinate 15,725 downwards.
AGGCCGACTGAGGGCCCCTTCAGGTCACCTGAGGGCCCCCTCAGTCCGACTAAGCACCCCCCCCCCCCCAGGTCAACCTGTGGGTCGTACCTCAGATCAACCGAGGGTACGTCTCGCCAGCTAAGAGTCCCTAAAACCGATTAGGGCCCCTTAGACAAAAATTAAATGGGCCCCCAGCTCAAGGGGTACCCGCGGGTGTCCAGGGTACCCCTTGGATACGCCCTTGGAGAGGGCCCATGCCAGGTCTGAGAGGGCCCATGCCAGGCCTGAGTGGGCCCATTCCAGGCCTGGGCCCTCGAAAGGGTTCTTCCTCCTTATCATAGGGCTCTCTGACAGACTAGGAAGGTCCTTGTATTGTGTGAAAGGGCTTTGGATCCGCTTCTCTCATGGTATTTTACATCAACATAAAATTACGGCCGCCAGGCCGTGTGGTTGCAGCCGGGCATAGGGGGCCTGGCAAAATCTCCCGGGTGCAGGAGCACCATTTGTACCCCCCTGGCTACGCCTCTGACCACCACAGGGTACACTGGGCACACTGCACCCATTCAAATGAAAAATCCCAAATTGTACTGGGTACTGTACCCAGTACATTTTTAAGACTCCAACTTGCATTCATTTAGTTTCAAATGTGCCGAGAAGTCAATAGGGATAAAAAGTAAAAACACCCGTTTTTTCTTCAAATATTTATATACAAAAATCAAGGAAACCTTTCAATTTAGTTCAACCAAACGTAGGTGCGTTCACTTTGCATTGATATAGAATGCACTGTATTGAACAATTGAACACATTTGGGTAAATGGTACCCTTACTATTTTTTTTTTGCCAGCCAGATGTTCAAGATGTTCAGACATAGTCATGTTCATAGATGCGGGCCGACAAAGTCTTGCGGCTCGACTATTTTGCTACTTTTGTTATTGTGCCAGAGAGTACTCAATACACGGGAATTGTCTTCTAGAATGACATGTCATTTCTGCTGATCTGTATATGTCTTATAGAATGACATGTCATTTCTGCTGATCTGTATATGTCTTCTAGAATGACATGTCATTTCTGCTGATCTGTATATGTCTTCTAGAATGACATGTCATTTCTGCTGATCTGTATATGTCTTCTAGAATGACATGTCATTTCTGCTGATCTGTATATGTCTTCTAGAATGACATGTCATTTCTGCTGATCTGTATATGTCTTCTAGAATGACATGTCATTTCTGCTGATCTGTATATGTCTTCTAGAATGACATGTCATTTCTGCTGATCTGTATATGTCTTCTAGAATGACATGTAATTTCTGCTGATCTGTATATGTCTTCTAGAATGACATGTCATTTCTGCTGATCTGTATATGTCTTCTAGAATGACATGTCATTTCTGCTGATCTGTATATGTCTTCTAGAATGACATGTAATTTCTGCTGATCTGTATATGTCTTATAGAATGACATGTAATTTCTGCTGATCTGTATATGTCTTCTAGAATGACATGTAATTTCTGCTAATCTGTATATGTCTTCTAGAATGACATGTCATTTCTGCTAATCTGTATATGTCTTCTAGAATGACATGTAATTTCTGCTGATCTGTATATGTCTTCTAGAATGACATGTAATTTCTGCTAATCTGTATATGTCTTCTAGAATGACATGTCATTTCTGCTGATCTGTATATGTCTTATAGAATGACATGTCATTTCTGCTGATCTGTATATGTCTTCTAGAATGACATGTAATTTCTGCTAATCTGTATATGTCTTCTAGAATGACATGTCATTTCTGCTAATCTGTATATGTCTTCTAGAATGACATGTAATTTCTGCTGATCTGTATATGTCTTCTAGAATGACATGTCATTTCTGCTAATCTGTATATGTCTTCTAGAATGACATGTAATTTCTGCTGATCTGTATATGTCTTCTAGAATGACATGTCATTTCTGCTGATCTGTATATGTCTTCTAGAATGACATGTCATTTCTGCTGATCTGTATATTAGAGGTGCAGCATTTCTGCTAATCTGTATATTAGAGGTGCAGCATGTAAAGAACATCTGTCAAAATAAGCAGTTATGGTGGATATTTGAGGCGACAGAAGGTTGTCTTACGTTCCCGCTACGAAAACAGATCAAGAAGTTCTTGATAGCCTACCACATCATTTAGCAAGCAGTGGCGTATTCAGGGGGGGGGGGGACATGGGTGAATGCCCTCCCTTCGGCGCTGATGGCGCACTTAGCGGGCAATAGGCGCCCATGGGCGTAGCCGCCTCTACGTGCGGTGCGGAATGTCCGTACCATTTTTGGCCGGCGCTGAAGGCCTGGAGGCCTCATACGTTCTTTTTTTGGATATGCAATTTGCGTTCCTGAACAGTACAGGCGCCCTTGGGCATTGAGCCATGAACATTCCTAGAAGTAAATCGCGCCCTAGGGACAGGAAAGGCGCGCTGAAAGTCAGACATTAGACGTCCCTAGAGGCAAATGCCACCCCCAGGAGCGGAACCGGTGCCCTCTAAACCGGACAATACGCGCCCGTACAAGCAAATACGGTGTGATGTCGCCCCCAACGCCAAATTTTCAGTACCATTTTTTGACGTGGTGCCCCTGTAGGCGCCCCTGCTGCCGCTCATGGGCGTCGCCACCACTACGGACAGTACGGAGTACGGACAGTGTCCGTACAAGTTGGTGAACCTCCAAAAACTTGTACGGACTGTCCGTACAAGTTTGCAGAACCATTGAAGGTGAATAATTCGAGATATCGAAACCTGAAATGTATATACTCTAATTATCTTCAGATGGACAATTTGTGACGAATCTTTACAAATTACCTCTTTTCATAGAACTTATTGCTCAACAGAAGAAAAAAAAAACATATTATTGTGCCCTCTCCAACTTGAACGCACAAATGGCCAGTTGGAATGAAATGTTAACATTTTTCGTCTGGAGTTCGGAGTATGTGCGAAAATTACAAGAGGCATTGCCATTTTACCCTTGTCATTGCTAAAACGTTTCGCCATTTAATGAGCGTTGCTTGATGTGAATGCAGGTACTGAATGTTTGGGGCGTGGCCTATTTTAACATGTGTACTGGGGGGGGGGGGGGGGGAGTAAATGCCCCCCCCCAGTGAGCCGTTTTGCCTCCCCCAGTCAAGAAATGTTGCCCACCCTGATTTCAGTATTTCCATGTCATGTTTCTCTTGATAGGTATACAACGCTCCCACCTTTCCAAAAGTTGTCAAATGTACGCCACTTGTGGTGTAAAATATGCAGTAATTGCTGCTGAACACGATTATGACATTTGTTTCTCGCAAACAGTGTTCAATTTCATTAAAGGGAAATAATGACCTTTTTCCACTAAAATGGAGTTAGCACTTGAAATCGCCAGACGAGATCAAAATATATTGTAAATTCATCACATTTTGCATGAAAACTTTCCTACCGAAAGATATTTCAAGTTAAAGTTGATAAGCGTTCCACACTTTTAACGACCGGTACTTGCCCTATTTCTGACCTTTTGTCAAGTACTTTTGGTCCTCATCAAACTGCGGGCTTTTCCCGTATTATTTTTTTACGCAATGGAGTGGAAAATATATTGTGCGTTCTGCTTGTTGTGATTATATGCCCGGCGATCTTCTAAAACTAACAGCGATTGTAAAAAGTGGCAATAAAATCGGAAGCTCATCGATGCACATCAACGCGGCATAGTTAGTGGTTGCGACCCTCAATTTTTGCAATTCGATTCATTTGTTTTCAACACTAGGAGTTGTGTATAGTTTGTCTGTGGCTGTATATAACACTATGCTTTATTTTATCATGAAAAATAATAATTTTTCCCAAAAAAAATAACGAACAATAACACAAAACTGGCAATTAAATCAGAAGCTCATCGATGCACATCGACGGCGACCTATTTAGCGTCGGCGATTTGTTTACAAAGTCATTGTCATGCTTCTCGGCGCACTTAACCATCTCGGCGCACTTGGCGAGTTGTTCCTGATTAGTATACCCAAGTCCCGTAGCAGGCTTTGTTAATGACGTCATTGGTGCCATTCTTGTGTAGCATTGCAAAATATATCTGATTTCGAGTTGAAAGCTAATTAAAGACTTATTCAAATGATTGTTTTTAAGTTTGAATTTTCTTGTTAATCATTATTAAAGGTATTTTATCACTGTATTTCATAGTAGTTGACACTTCAGAAACTTGTGACGTAATAATATTGTATCCAATATGCATTTCCCTCACCTTTTGCCATTGTGGCGCAGTGCCGAGTGCTTTGCGAATACTAGCTTGCCTGGGGTTCAATTCATTCCGCTCTTATTTTATTCGAGTTGGTATAGTTTGCATGTTGTTGTTATTCATGACTTATACTGATAGTCAGTCATGCATCACGGATGCTTCACGGATTGCTTCACGGATCAGAGCGCTGCTCGAACGCACGCTAGTAGCGCTTTCGTTCTCCATGGCAACCAGGCGTGAGCCAATGAAAAGCCAGAACGTATTCCCTTTCTGGCTTTTGATTGGCTGACGCCTGGTTGCCATGGAGAACGAAAGCGCTACTAGCGGGTGTCCGAGCAGCGCTCAGTTTGATCGGAAATGTCACAGAGGCTCCACAAATGCCGCACTCGATGTTAACAATGGTAGGGAAGGACGAATTTGTCAATGACCTTCATGATGTACACAAGGTACTTGTTTTGCATTTCTTCCAAACTTACAACTTTGAATTTGGGAATAATTTTATTTAATTCTTAAATTTAAATAAAATAATTTTAAAAATATAACGGGAGCCTAAGAAATTGTTGCTAACAAAATAAAAAGGTCATTATTTCCCTTTAACAAAACTTAAGTTTTAATATTTGGGTTGATGACGTCATATTGAGCTCTAAAGAGCTATACAGAAATCCTTTACGCTGCCAAAGTATGGCACAATTATTTCGAGACAATTCTGGCGCTTTGAATACAAAAAAAAAAACAATTACCAAACCATTTGAAACACGCAATATCTCCAAGTCTAACCTTAACACAAGTCGACTATCATCACCATTTGGTAAAGAGAGGTGACGTCATCGGCTTTAGACCCCCTATTCAAATACGCGTGGGGTTTATTCGTTACAATTGTCAAGACCAAGCTCGAATTTCTTTTTTATTAGACCTATGTGGTTGTTTTAACTGCTACTCTACTTAATTTCAATGCAAATCCAACAACATGGCTATATCAACTCAAAACTAATGTTAAGGTGGGAGTGTCCCTTTAAAATAAAATATGTTTACCTGGTGATAAATGTATTCAAATCCAATTCAAATGTCATGATATTCCTAAGTTTTAGTATTTCCCTGTCAAAATAAGTATCTTTAAATTATTTCCGGAATATCTTGAATTTCAATACTCCTTTGATCAATTGCTCATTAGCGGCAGAGTGGGGGAGATTGGGGGTTGTTGGATCAGGAACGTCGCCACACAATTTGGAGTCGGTGGGGGCAACTGCTGAGCTGATTATTTTCAAATTTAGTGTGTGGTTATGGATCTCTCAGCCGCCACTTTCCCACAAGTCAGGGGTGGGTGCTTCTGCACGTGCGCACGTGTGCACCAGGTATTTGTATCTCAGAAACTACTTCCCTGAACGAGTTGAAATTCATCATACATTTCCTTCGCGTTCGCTCGTTCATCGCCAACTACGGCGCCTTACTGGTTCGGTACACAAGTTATGGAAGAAAAATGACAAATGGCCTCAGGGTGAATATATTTTACCTCATACGTCACAGGAGGTCACAGGATAAAAATACGACATGGATTTTGCATTGGAGGATCCAGAACGGGTGTTTTTTTTGGGGGGGAATTCCAAAAAGTCTCACACAATTCCGAAAACGCATCGGATTTGGCTTGCATATGCATTCATAGCTGATTTAAAGCTAACTTACTTTAGTAAAAGTTGCTTAGATTTTCTTCTATATCAGGAAATGTGTCAATCTTGCGCCGAGTTCAGACGGTTAGGGGGGGGGGGGGGGGGGGTAGGGGACAATTGCCCATTTTGCCCAACCGTAGATCCGCCACTGCATCTTTGTATTTTGCAAAAGATGCGGGATTCTGGTGAAAATTGGCCAAATTTAGCCATTTCCTGTGGATTTGTATGCATTTTCATGTTTCCCCAATGACTTATAATTGGGAGGTCACAAAACAGACTTCACCTTAGGTCACCGATGTAAAAATCATCCGAAATAGCAGAATTGTAGGTGTTCATGACCTGATTAAATCCTGTGAGTATCTAACTGATCGGTCAAACAATGTGGCTTTTGGAGGTGGGATCGCTAGACTTGACTTAGTGACGGGACCTGAGGAGACCCGAGGTAAACAAATTCACAGGATTTGGGAAATTGATAGGTAAGCAGTTGTACCAAAATTGGCGGCGCGAAATGGCGTCGTTTTCCGCTATTTCCAAAAAACCTAAGGGGGAGGGTATCCGCCCCACTGGCGGATTCAGGGGGCGGACATCAGGGGCAAATGACCCTCCCCACATGAATCTGGGGCGAGGGGGGGCATGCAATACAAGGATGCCCTCCTCCCCCCTGCGCGGTCATTGCACTGAACGTGAGAAGCAATGATCTTAGGAGAAAACCTCATGAAAACGGAAGTTTTTGTCTTCTCTCAAGTGATTGAATTGGATGTTTTTATGTATCCCTTGTATTACTATGATTCCTTGCATTCCTATGACATTCCTATCATTACAATGATAGACAAAACAGCGCACCTGATGCAATTCACGCAGCCCCGGTGACACGCGCCCCGCTAGAGGGGGGGGGGGGGGGGCAGAATCTGCCCCTCCCGGATTGTCTCAATAACTTTAAAACTGTGATAGATATCAACGTGAGACGTTCAGTACCTGATACTGTATCAATTCTACGTCTTCTCACCAAATTTCAATGAACTTAACGTAGTATTTGGGGATAATTACTTTTAATGACGTCATGTCATGCCATTTTTGGTGGAAAAACAATACACGTTTGAAAAATTGTAAAAAAATAGTTTCAAAGCAAATAGCAAATAGCAAATAAACAACGTCAAAAGAAAGGAAATGTCATTCTCTTCTAAATGGCTATCTCGGATTTGTGATTTTGGTGATTTTTTACCCCATTTTTTTATCTCGGAAAATTTTCACAAAATCAATTTGTGTAAATTCGAAAAGTGAATTTCTTAAGCTCGAATACTAAAATAAGGTGACCGGCCCAAATCCGCGGATGAAAAAATGGGGGTACCCTTTTGCCCCCCCCCCTAGTGGTTTTCCCTTAAAATAGGCCCTGGTTTGGGAACGATATTGGCGGTAGTTTACGAGATATTGCGAAATACGCGAGGGAGCAAAACAAAATACTCTCGTGTCTCTCGTAAAATACACTAGTCCAGTATCTAACATAAATGGTCAGGCTGTAATTTTACTGAACTGTATTTGGCTTCCTCTTGGCGCTGACAACGCTGATGCACGCGCGTTTATTTAACATGGATCCAAGTACAGTGTATTAGGCCTAACCCGCGCCGTTCTGGGGAGGGGGGCGTTTGGATGTGCCTCCTGAAATTTTAGGAAATGCAAGGAACACACGGGATAGGTAGAGACGTACTAGGTATGTCAAGATACGTATTATATGTTGACTAAGATTGTATAACATAGAAGATGAAAAGGCAGACAGATCCGATGTTTGTTTTGCTCCACCGAGGAAATCTGGTTTTAATGGTTCTACTGGTAACCTGTTAGATGCAGTAACATATTACCTGATACAAATTGTATGTTCATTTTTCGACGAGACTGAAGTACAACTACAACTGTCCTAAGGAATTTCGTGATTGTAAAATTGCTTGTCCTGGTTTAAAGTCCAGACTGCCTTTTCGGATCGGTCTTGATCTTGATCTTGTAGGACTTGATGTAGACTTGATGTAGGACTTGATCTTTTTGGGGGGATAGGACTTGATCTTTTGAAGGGGTGTCAATACCAAAAACCAGTCACTGTGTACCAAAAAGTGTCAATACCAAAACCAGTCACTTTCATCATAGGATTTTTAGCGCTGAGATAGCAGTTTTGAAGGCCATGTCGAGAAATTACTTACTGCATACTCTGGTTGTAAGGACTCTGCTGCTGAATATACTAGATGTTTTTCCTGCCATTCAGCGTTGTGTCAAAAACCGTAGCTCTGTGTCGAGAAGCTTCATATGTAAGCATGAGATAAAAGCACCGTTACTGGACCAGCGAGCGAACCCTTCGCCACTGACAATATTATCCTAGTTGTGTAAGCAATGGTGAGATAATCATTACATTTGTACATACTAATTTTATAAATAATAATTTTAACCAAGTTCAAGTCAAGTTCAAGTTCAAGTCAAGTTACTAGTTTTTACAGCTCACTTCTATTCTTCTTTCGAAGCACACAATGTAGTGAACCAAGCACCATATCCTCCTGCGACCAAAACGCTAACTGAAACTCTCACCCTGCTCCGAGGGATATGGGGGCCGGGACGAATTTTTGCAGAGGCCTGCCAAGGGATTTGAACCCCGGTCCCGGCACAGAACGCAAATGTCTTACCACTCTGCCAGATTGCTCCCCCCGAAGCACACAATATCATAACAACATGCGCCATGTTAGAATTTTGCGCCACTTTCGCAATCTATACTGAAAATACGTGTCTATGTTATCGAAATATATTGCTTTCGAGAAAACAAGCTTTTTGGGGTATATCTGGATAATTTAGCAAAAAAATAGCCGAAACGTGGAGCGGCCATGGCCTCCCTGCCCCTTGTTCCTATACTTGTGACATTTTCGCTCAGGTCAATATTGAGGTCACCAGAGGTCATCAAAGGTCAAAGTTTCCAAGTTTAGATCTTCGCTCCAAAAACACCCCAAATATCTCGGGAACTATGATAGCTTGGAACAAACGCTGAAACGCAATAGAAAGCTCTTGAAAAATGCTATCGCTTAGGTGTTCTGACATAGTATATAAGGTCAATAGTTTAGGCTCCAGGTCCAGAGAACAACCTTTTACCTAATCAAGATAGGGAAATAATTTTAACGCCATCGTGTTTGCCTCGTCAAGGCGATCCTAACCATGCTTATGGTGACCGGATCGGGTCAAGTTCAAAATATGGTCAAGATCATTTGGTGACCCAGGTGGTCATGTTGCATATGGACAGACGCATCTCGACGAGATTAACACTGTGGTATCAGTCACACGTATGTCAAGATGCGTATTCTTTGTTGACCAAGATTGTATAATATAGAAGATGAAAAGGCAGACCGATCCGATCGTTTTTTTTTTTGCTCCACCGAGGAAATCTGTTTTTTGTTTGTTTTAATGGTAACCTGTTAGATGCAGTAACATGTTACCCGTTACAAATTGTATGTACATTTTTCGACGAGACTGAAGTACAACTACAACTGTCCTAAGGAATTTCGTGATTGTAAAATTGCTTGTCCTGGTTTAAAGTCCAGACTGCCTTTTCGGATCGGTCTGCGGACGGATCGGTCTGCCTTTTCATCTTCTATGTTGTGCAATCTTAGTCAACATAGAATACGTATCTTGACAGACCAGCCTTGCACCAAACATACAGTGATGGCCAGCTCCTACGTTCCACCACAGATGGCGCGGTCAGACACGGCTCCTGTCAGCGCCCCAGCGAAGGGCCGCCCGTTAATTACGTTACGCAAGGGGGGGGGGGGGGGAGGCAGCCACAGCGTGACGAATTGTGACATGGGGACGGGGGAGTTGGTGCTAGCGTAACGTTACGCTTTTGTGGGAAACCAGAACAGCCGGCCATAACTTGCTCATCTCTTGGCATGGAGGCATAAACTGTTTGTCTGACATTTAATATATAAATCTATTATCGTTATTGAAAAATATAGTTCCAGTGATATCACCAAACTGGTGGCATTTCCCGTCCTAATAGCTAAATCTGGATGTATGGAAAAGGAAACGAATATTCAGGTAACACCAGCGAATTATTGAAATGCTTACCAAAAGGAAGCAAAAGTTTGGAACGTTCAGGACAGCTGAAAAGAGTCTATTGAGTATGGTAGTCTACTCTACTGTGCATGACAGTGATAGTTTCCTAATGGAGCTTTAAGCTGAATCATTCAAGACTGCTCTCACCAGTTCTAACGTAAAAGTTATGCTCGAACTCCCTGACCTCTAAAATTAGCCTTGCATCCATTGCAGTCGTGCAATTTGGTAAAATTAAAGATAAGTGCCTACATAACCGAACATAAATAGCAAACGAAGGATGATTTATCACGCAAAGGCAAGACCATGCATGTCAAGCTTCCTCACATATAAACATGATCAGGAGGGCAATTTTCTGTTTTAGTTAAGCGCAATTATTCGCGCAATAAGTGATATCGCTAAAACATGCACCAGTAGAATATCGCGGGACGCATCAAGTGAGTACAGATTTGTGTACCAATATATACTATTTTGCTTCGTAATTAAAAAGCTTTTTGTCAAAGCGAAATACAGCTTAAGATCGGCGGAATATAAAACACGCATACTTCCAATGTGATAGATAAATCATACAACCACGAATGTTTCACTTCCCCAGGCAAGAATCATCGGTAAAAGAACGTACGCACGTACGCATGCATCTCAGGGTATATGGTATAATATTACTGTCGGTAGTTTTGGCATTCATAATGCATTGACAACCAATGACACGTCCATCAGCAGGACCGGTGTCGTTGACACGTCCATCAGCAGGACCGGTGTCGTTGACACGTCCATCAGCAGGACCGGTGTCGTTGACACGTCCATCAGCAGGACCGGTGTCATTGACACGTCCATCAGCAGGACCGGTGTCGTTGACACGTCCATCAGCAAGACCGGTGTCATTGACACGTCCATCAGCAGGACCGGTGTCTTTGACACGTCCATCGGCAGGACCGGTGTCGTTGACACGTCCATCAGCAGGACCGGTGTCATTGACACGTCCATCAGCAGGACCGGTGTCATTGACACGTCCATCAGCAGGACCGGTATCGTTGGCATGTCCATCAGCAGGACCGGTGTCATTGACATGTCCATCAGCAGGACCGGTGTCTTTGACACGTCCATCAGCAGGACCGGTATCGGCGACACGTCCATCAGCAGGACCGGTGTCAATGACACGTCCGTCGGCAGGACTGGTATCATTGACACGTCCATCAGCAGGACCGGTGTCATTGGCACGTCCATCAGCAGGACCGGTATCGTTGACATGTCCATCAGCAGGACCGGTGTCATTGACACGTCCATCAGCAGGACCGGTGTCTTTGACACGTCCGTCGGCAGGACCGGTATCGGTGACACGTCCATCAGCAGGACCGGTGTCAATGACACGTCCATCAGCAGGACTGGTATCGTTAACACGTCCATCAGCAGGACCGGTGTCTTTGACACGTCCATCAGCAGGACCGGTGCCGTTGACACGTCCATCAGCAGGACCGGTGCCGTTGACACGTCCGTCGGCAGGACCGGTATCGGTGACACGTCCATCAGCAGGACCGGTGTCAATGACACGTCCTCAGCAGGACTGGTATCGTTAACACGTCCGTAGGCAGGACCGGTATCGGTGACACGTCCATCAGCAGGACCGGTGTCAATGACACATCCTCAGCAGGACTGGTGTCGTTGACACGTCCATCAGCAGGACCGGTGTCAATGACACGTCCTCAGCAGGACTGGTATCGTTAACACGTCCGTAGGCAGGACCGGTATCGGTGACACGTCCATCAGCAGGACCGGTGTCAATGACACATCCTCAGCAGGGACTGGTGTCGTTGACACGTCCGTAGGCAGGACCGGTGTCAATGACACGTGCTCAGCAGGACCGGTGCCGTTAACACGTGCTCAGCAGGACCGGTGCCGTTGACACGTCCATCAGCAAGACCGGTGTCATTGACACGTCCTCAGCAGGACTGGTATCGTCAACACGTCCGTAGGCAGGACCGGTATCGGTGACACGTCCATCAGCAGGACCGGTGTCAATGACACGTCCATCAGCAGGACTGGTATCGTTAACACGTCCGTAGGCAGGACCGGTGCCGTTGACACGTGCTCAGCAGGACCGGTGCCGTTGACACGTGCTCAGCAGGACCGGTGCCGTTGACACGTGCTCAGCAGGACCGGTGTCGTTGACACGTCCGTAGGCAGGACCGGTGCCGTTGACACGTCCTCAGCAAGACCGGTATCGGTGACACGTCCGCAGGCAGGACCGGTGTCAATGACACGTCCTCAGCAGGACCGGTATCGGTGACACGTCCGCAGGCAGGACCGGTGTCATTGACACGTCCTCAGCAGGACTGGTGCCGTTGACACGTCCTCAGCAGGACCGGTGTCGTTGACACGTCCATCAGCAGGACCGGTGTCATTGACACGTCCTCAGCAGGACCGGTGTCGTTGACACGTCCTCAGCAGGACCGGTGTCGTTGACACGTCCTCAGCAGGACCGGTGTCGTTGACACGTCCTCAGCAGGACCGGTGTCGTTGACACGTCCGTAGGCAGGACCGGTATCGGTGACACGTCCATCAGCAGGACCGGTGCCGTTGACACGTCCATCAGCAGGACCGGTGCCGTTGACACGTCCTCAGCAGGACTGGTGTCGTTGACACGTCCTCAGCAGGACCGGTGTCGTTGACACGTCCGTAGGCAGGACCGGTGCCGTTAACACGTCCTCAGCAGGACCGGTGTCGTTGACACGTCCATCAGCAGGACCGGTGTCGTTGACACGTCCGTAGGCAGGACCGGTGTCATTGACACGTCCATCAGCAGGACTGGTGTCGTTGACACGTCCTCAGCAGGACCGGTGTCGTTGACACGTCCGTAGGCAGGACCGGTATCGGTGACACGTCCATCAGCAGGACCGGTGTCATTGACACGTCCGTAGGCAGGACCGGTATCGGTGACACGTCCGCAGGCAGGACCGGTGTCAATGACACGTCCTCAGCAGGACCGGTGTCGTTGACACGTCCTCAGCAGGACCGGTGTCATTGACACGTCCGTAGGCAGGACCGGTGTCATTGACACGTCCGTAGGCAGGACCGGTGTCATTGACACGTCCGTAGGCAGGACCGGTGCCGTTGACACGTGCTCAGCAGGACCGGTGCCGTTGACACGTGCTCAGCAGGACTGGTGTCATTGACACATCCTCAGCAGGACTGGTGTCGTTGACACGTCCTCAGCAGGACTGGTGTCATTGACACGTCGTAGACAGGACCGGTGTCATTGACACGTCCGTAGACAGGACCGGTGTCATTGACACGTCCGTAGGCAGGACCGGTGTCATTGACACGTCCGTAGGCAGGACCGGGTGCCGTTGACACGTGGCTCAGCAGGACCGGTGCCGTTGACACGTGCTCAGCAGGACTGGTGTCATTGACACATCCTCAGCAGGACCGGTGCCGTTGACACGTGCTCAGCAGGACTGGTGTCGTTGACACGTGCTCAGCAGGACTGGTGTCGTTGACACGTCCTCAGCAGGACTGGTGTCGTTGACACGTCCATCAGCAGGACCGGTGTCGTTGACACGTCCTCAGCAGGACCGGTGCCGTTGACACGTCCATCAGCAGGACCGGTGTCGTTGACACGTCCGTAGGCAGGACCGGTGCCGTTAACACGTCCTCAGCAGGACTGGTGCCGTTGACACGTCCGTAGGCAGGACCGGTGCCGTTAACACGTCCTCAGCAGGACCGGTGTCAATGACACGTCCTCAGCAGGACTGGTGTCGTTGACACGTGCTCAGCAGGACCGGTGCCGTTGACACGTCCGTAGGCAGGACTGGTGTCGTTGACACGTCCATCAGCAGGACCGGTGTCAATGACACGTCCTCAGCAGGACTGGTGTCGTTGACACGTCCATCAGCAGGACCGGTGTCAATGACACGTCCTCAGCAGGACTGGTGTCGTTGACACGTGCTCAGCAGGACCGGTGCCGTTGACACGTCCGTAGGCAGGACTGGTGTCGTTGACACGTCCATCAGCAGGACCGGTGCCGTTGACACGTCCGTAGGCAGGACTGGTGTCGTTGACACGTCCATCAGCAGGACCGGTGTCAATGACACGTCCTCAGCAGGACTGGTGTCGTTGACACGTCCTCAGCAGGACCGGTGTCGTTGACACGTCCGTAGGCAGGACCGGTGCCGTTAACACGTCCTCAGCAGGACCGGTGTCGTTGACACGTCCGTAGGCAGGACCGGTATCGGTGACACGTCCATCAGCAGGACCGGTGTCGTTGACACGTCCTCAGCAGGACCGGTGTCATTGACACGTCCGTAGGCAGGACCGGTGCCGTTGACACGTCCGTAGGCAGGACCGGTGTCATTGACACGTCCTCAGCAGGACCGGTGTCATTGACACGTCCGTAGGCAGGACCGGTGCCGTTGACACGTCCGTAGGCAGGACCGGTGTCATTGACACGTGCTCAGCAGGACCGGTGTCATTGACACGTCCATCAGCAGGGACCGGTGTCGTTGACACGTCCATCAGCAGGACCGGTGTCGTTGACACGTCCGTAGGCAGGACCGGTGTCGTTGACACGTCCGTAGGCGGTAGTCATGACTCTATCTTATGCACCATCACTCTCAGATCCTTATCACTGGTAAGCACATTCGCCGCGCTAGAGCGCAAAGCAAACAGTATATCAAGGTAATCTTTTTTGACACCTCATCAGAAACATAGGAACATCAGAAACATAGGATCATCAGAAACATAGGAACATCAGAAACACAGGATCATCAGAAACATAGGAACATCAGAAACATAGGAACTTTGCATTTTGAAACAATATTGCAACTTATATCTTTTTGATTTTTTTAAAACATAACTTCTCGCAAAAGACCAAACCAAAAGGACATTTATAGGTATATGAATAGAATGCATAGAATATAACCCATAATGCATGTTTATAACAATTTTCTCATGTTTATAACAGTTCAAAATATTTTGTGCATGCCGTGGCTGCTGGTGACCAAGGCGGTCAACACCGAATAAACTCGGACTTCTAGAGATTTGATGAAATGTGTACACATTTTAATTTTCTGTCCTGGTTACCATTACCACTGACCGTCGGAATGTGCAGCTACAAATCAACACATGGAAGCCAACTTTCGGAAACCAAGGCATATCTTTTCCTAAGGCCGAGTTTATCATCGGATGAGAATAACAATCATATTCGATGCTTTCGATGCCTACACAAACAGCTGTTTCTGTGTCACATCCCACTGTTTTCAAGTTCCGGAACACCGGCGCCCTCAGCCAACTCCATACGGGACAGCTGCGTATGACAATGACCCACCCAGTCAACACTGAACACCTATTATATCAGTAAAACGCATTATATCAGGCTATGATCGAGCCATTTACACGAGCGGGTGCTGCCTAGAAAGGTCAATGCCTCGCTTTCACTTGGTAGGGCTTGACGTGTCTTGTTCAAGCGTTCTAGAATTCCAGTTTTCGTCATGTAATGCCTTAATTGCCTGTATGGCTCGCTACATATTCACTCATATTATTATTGAGAAGCTCCCCGGTTCTGCTGGTGACATTTTATTAAATACGGGGAGGGGGGGGGGCAAGCATCAGCGTAACGTAATTATAGGATGGGGGTCCGCTTCAGCGTGACAAATTGTGACATAGGGGAGGGACGGGGTCAAAAATGGGGAAAATTTGTGCGACGTAATTAATGGCCGGCCCCAAAGTCCAGGACCTGAACAAACAGACGACTGACGTCTGACCATGGATCCG
>JAXIVJ010003667.1:85000-87500 GCA_036785665.1 Chirona hameri | reverse complement strand
CGGAGGGGGTGTTGTATGCCCGGAGGCGGTGTAGTATGCCCGGAGGTGGTGTTGTATGCCCGGAGGCGGTGTGGTATGCCCGGAAGCGGTGTAGTATGCCCGGAGGCGGTGTTGTATGCCCGGAGGAGGTGTGGTATGCCCGGAGGCGGTACAACACCGCCTCCGGGCATGATGATGATAATGATGATGATGATGATGATGATGATGATGATGATGATGATGATGATGATGATGATGATGATGATGATGATGATGATGATGATGATGATGATGATGATGATGATGATGATGATGATGATGATGATGATGATGATGATGATGATGATGATGATGATGATGATGATGATGATGATGATGATGATGTTGCTGATGATGATGTTGCTGATGATGATGTTGCTGATGATGATGTTGTTGATGATGTTGCTGATGATGTTGCTGATGATGTTGCTGATGATGTTGATGATGATGTTGATGATGATGTTGATGATGATGTTGATGATGATGTTGATGATGATGTTGCTGATGATGTTGCTGATGATGTTGCTGATGATGTTGCTGATGATGTTGCTGATGATGTTGCTGGTGATGTTGCTGATGATGTTGCTGATGATGTTGCTGATGATGACGTGAGACGGTTTGGTATGCCCGGAGGCGGTGTTGTATGCCCGGAGGCGGTGTTGTATGCCCGGAGGCGGTGTGGTATGCCCGGAGGCGGTTTTGTATGCCCGGAGGCGGTGTTGTATGCCCGGAGGCGGTGTGGTATGCCCGGAGGCGGTGTTGTATGCCCGGAGGCGGTGTTGTATGCCCTGAGGCGGTCTGGTATGCCCGGAGGCGGTGTAGTATGCCCGGAGGCGGTGTTGTATGCCCGGAGGCGGTGTGGTATGCCCGGAGGCGGTGCAGTATGCCCGGAGGCGGTGTTGTATGCCCGGAGGCGGTGTGGTATGCCCGGAGGCGGTGTAGTATGCCCGGAGGCGGTGTTGTATGCCTGGAGGCGGTGTGGTATGCCCGGAGGCGGTGTAGTATGCCCGGAGGCGGTGTTGTATGCCCGGAGGCGGTGTGGTATGCCCGGAGGCGGTACAACACCGCCTCCGGGCATGATGATGATAATGATGATGATGATGATGATGATGATGATGATGTTGCTGATGATGACGTGAGACGGTGTGGTATGCCCGGAGGCGGTGTTGTATGCCCGGAGGCGGTGTTGTATGCCCGGAGGCGGTGTGGTATGCCCGGAGGCGGTGTTGTATGCCCGGAGGCGGTGTTGTATGCCCGGAGGCGGTGTGGTATGCCCGGAGGAGGTGTTGTATGCCCGGAGGCGGTGTTGTATGCCCTGAGGCGGTCTGGTATGCCCGGAGGCGGTGTAGTATGCCCGGAGGCGGTGTTGTATGCCCGGAGGCGGTGTGGTATGCCCGGAGGCGGTGCAGTATGCCCGGAGGCGGTGTTGTATGCCCGGAGGGGGTGTTGTATGCCCGGAGGCGGTGTAGTATGCCCGGAGGTGGTGTTGTATGCCCGGAGGCGGTGTGGTATGCCCGGAAGCGGTGTAGTATGCCCGGAGGCGGTGTTGTATGCCCGGAGGAGGTGTGGTATGCCCGGAGGCGGTACAACACCGCCTCCGGGCATGATGATGATAATGATGATGATGATGATGATGATGATGATGATGATGATGATGATGATGATGATGATGATGATGATGATGATGATGATGATGATGATGATGATGATGATGATGATGATGATGATGATGATGATGATGATGATGATGATGATGATGATGATGATGATGATGATGATGATGATGATGATGATGATGATGTTGCTGATGATGATGTTGCTGATGATGATGTTGCTGATGATGATGTTGTTGATGATGTTGCTGATGATGTTGCTGATGATGTTGCTGATGATGTTGATGATGATGTTGATGATGATGTTGATGATGATGTTGATGATGATGTTGATGATGATGTTGCTGATGATGTTGCTGATGATGTTGCTGATGATGTTGCTGATGATGTTGCTGATGATGTTGCTGGTGATGTTGCTGATGATGTTGCTGATGATGTTGCTGATGATGACGTGAGACGGTGTGGTATGCCCGGAGGCGGTGTTGTATGCCCGGAGGCGGTGTTGTATGCCCGGAGGCGGTGTGGTATGCCCGGAGGCGGTTTTGTATGCCCGGAGGCGGTGTTGTATGCCCGGAGGCGGTGTGGTATGCCCGGAGGCGGTGTTGTATGCCCGGAGGCGGTGTTGTATGCCCTGAGGCGGTCTGGTATGCCCGGAGGCGGTGTAGTATGCCCGGAGGCGGTGTTGTATGCCCGGAGGCGGTGTGGTATGCCCGGAGGCGGTGCAGTATGCCCGGAGGCGGTGTTGTATGCCCGGAGGCGGTGTGGTATGCCCGGAGGCGGTGTAGTATGCCCGGAGGCGGTGTTGTATGCCTGGAGGCGGTGTGGTATGCCCGGAGGCGGTGTAGTATGCCCGGAGGCGGTGTTGTATG
>JAXIVJ010003667.1:75000-82500 GCA_036785665.1 Chirona hameri | reverse complement strand
GGTGTGGTATGCCCGGAGGCGGTGTAGTATGCCCGGAGGCGGTGTTGTATGCCCGGAGGCGGTGTGGTATGCCCGGAGGCGGTGTAGTATGCCCGGAGGCGGTGTTGTATGCCCGGAGGCGGTGTGGTATGCCCGGAGGCGGTACAACACCGCCTCCGGGCATGATGATGATAATGATGATGATGATGATGATGATGATGATGATGATGATGATGATGATGATGATGATGATGATGATGATGATGATGATGATGATGATGATGATGATGATGATGATGATGATGTTGCTGATGATGATGTTGCTGATGATGATGTTGCTGATGATGATGTTGTTGATGATGTTGCTGATGATGTTGCTGATGATGTTGCTGATGATGTTGCTGATGATGTTGATGATGATGTTGATGATGATGTTGATGATGATGTTGATGATGATGTTGATGATGATGTTGATGATGATGTTGATGATGATGTTCATGATGATGTTGATGATGATGTTGATGATGATGTTGATGATGATGTTGATGATGATGTTGATGATGATGTTGATGTTGATGATGATGTTAATGATGATGTTGATGATGATGTTGATGATGATGTTGCTGATGATGTTGCTGATGATGTTGCTGATGATGTTGCTGGTGATGTTGCTGATGATGTTGCTGATGATGTTGCTGATGATGTTGCTGATGATGACGTGAGACGGTGTGGTATGCCCGTTTGCGGTGTTGTATGCCCGGAGGCGGTGTTGCATGCCCGGAGGCGGTGTGGTATGCCCGGAGGCGGTGTTGTATGCCTGGAGGCGGTGTTGTATGCCCGGAGGCGGTGTAGTATGCCCGGAGGCGGTGTAGTATGCCCGGAGGCGGTGTTGTATGCCCGGAAGCGGTGTGGTATGCCCGGAGACGGTGTAGTATGCCCGGAGGCGGTGTTGTATGCCCGGAGGCGGTGTGGTATGCCCGGAGGCGGTACAACACCGCCTCCGGGCATGATGATGATAATGATGATGATGATGATGATGATGATGATGATGATGATGATGATGATGATGATGATGATGTTGCTGATGATGATGTTGCTGATGATGATGTTGCTGATGATGATGTTGTTGATGATGTTGCTGATGATGTTGCTGATGATGTTGCTGATGATGTTGCTGATGATGTTGATGATGATGTTGATGATGATGTTGATGATGATGTTGATGATGATGTTGATGATGATGTTGCTGATGATGTTGCTGATGATGTTGCTGATGATGTTGCTGATGATGTTGCTGATGATGTTGCTGGTGATGTTGCTGATGATGTTGCTGATGATGTTGCTGATGATGACGTGAGACGGTGTGGTATGCCCGGAGGCGGTGTTGTATGCCCGGAGGCGGTGTTGTATGCCCGGAGGCGGTGTGGTATGCCCGGAGGCGGTGTTGTATGCCCGGAGGCGGTGTTGTATGCCCGGAGGCGGTGTGGTATGCCCGGAGGCGGTGTTGTATGCCCGGAGGCGGTGTTGTATGCCCGGAGGCGGTGTGGTATGCCCGGAGGCGGTGTTGTATGCCCGGAGGCGGTGTTGTATGCCCGGAGGCGGTGTGGTATGCCCGGAGGCGGTGTTGTATGCCCGGAGGCGGTGTTGTATGCCCTGAGGCGGTCTGGTATGCCCGGAGGCGATGTAGTATGCCCGGAGGCGGTGTTGTATGCCCGGAGGCGGTGTGGTATGCCCGGAGGCGGTGCAGTATGCCCGGAGGCGGTGTTGTATGCCCGGAGGCGGTGTGGTATGCCCGGAGGCGGTGTAGTATGCCCGGAGGCGGTGTTGTATGCCCGGAGGCGGTGTGGTATGCCCGGAGGCGGTACAACACCGCCTCCGGGCATGATGATGATAATGATGATGATGATGATGATGATGATGATGATGATGATGATGATGATGATGATGATGATGATGATGATGATGATGATGATGATGATGATGATGATGATGATGATGATGATGATGATGATGATGATGATGATGATGACGATGATGATGATGATGATGATGATGATGATGATGATGATGATGATGATGATGATGATGATGATGATGATGATGATGATGATGATGATGATGATGATGATGTTGCTGATGATGATGTTGCTGATGATGATGTTGCTGATGATGATGTTGTTGATGATGTTGCTGATGATGTTGCTGATGATGTTGCTGATGATGTTGCTGATGATGTTGATGATGATGTTGATGATGATGTTGATGATGATGTTGATGATGATGTTGATGATGATGTTGCTGATGATGTTGCTGATGATGTTACTGATGATGTTGCTGATGATGTTGCTGATGATGTTGCTGGTGATGTTGCTGATGATGTTGCTGATGATGTTGCTGATGATGACGTGAGACGGGTGTGGTATGCCCGGAGGCGGTGTTGTATGCCCGGAGGCGGTGTTGTATGCCCGGAGGCGGTGTGGTATGCCCGGAGGCGGTGTTGTATGCCCGGAGGCGGTGTTGTATGCCCGGAGGCGGTGTGGTATGCCCGGAGGCGGTGTTGTATGCCCGGAGGCGGTGTTGTATGCCCTGAGGCGGTCTGGTATGCCCGGAGGCGGTGTAGTATGCCCGGAGGCGGTGTTGTATGCCCGGAGGCGGTGTGGTATGCCCGGAGGCGGTGCAGTATGCCCGGAGGCGGTGTTGTATGCCCGGAGGCGGTGTGGTATGCCCGGAGGCGGTGTAGTATGCCCGGAGGCGGTGTTGTATGCCCGGAGGCGGTGTGGTATGCCCGGAGGCGGTGTAGTATGCCCGGAGGCGGTGTTGTATGCCCGGAGGCGGTGTGGTATGCCCGGAGGCGGTACAACACCGCCTCCGGGCATGATGATGATAATGATGATGATGATGATGATGATGATGATGATGATGATGATGATGATGATGATGATGATGATGATGATGATGATGATGATGATGATGATGATGATGATGATGATGATGATGATGATGATGATGATGATGATGATGATGATGATGATGATGATGATGATGATGATGATGATGATGATGGTGATGATGATGATGATGATGTTGCTGATGATGATGTTGCTGATGATGATGTTGCTGATGATGATGTTGTTGATGATGTTGCTGATGATGTTGCTGATGATGTTGCTGATGATGTTGCTGATGATGTTGCTGATGATGTTGCTGATGATGTTGATGATGATGTTGATGATGATGTTGATGATGATGTTGATGATGATGTTGATGATGATGTTGATGATGATGTTGATGATGATGTTGATGATGATGTTGATGATGATGTTGATGTTGATGATGATGTTAATGATGATGTTGATGATGATGTTGATGATGATGTTGCTGATGATGTTGCTGATGATGTTGCTGATGATGTTGCTGGTGATGTTGCTGATGATGTTGCTGATGATGTTGCTGATGATGTTGCTGATGATGACGTGAGACGGTGTGGTATGCCCGTTTGCGGTGTTGTATGCCCGGAGGCGGTGTTGCATGCCCGGAGGCGGTGTGGTATGCCCGGAGGCGGTGTTGTATGCCCGGAGGCGGTGTTGTATGCCCGGAGGCGGTGTAGTATGCCCGGAGGCGGTGTAGTATGCCCGGAGGCGGTGTTGTATGCCCGGAGGCGGTGTGGTATGCCCGGAGGCGGTGTAGTATGCCCGGAGGCGGTGTTGTATGCCCGGAGGCGGTGTGGTATGCCCGGAGGCGGTACAACACCGCCTCCGGGCATGATGATGATAATGATGATGATGATGATGATGATGATGATGATGATGATGATGATGATGATGATGATGATGATGATGATGATGATGATGATGATGATGATGATGATGATGATGATGATGATGATGATGATGATGATGATGTTGCTGATGATGACGTGAGACGGTGTGGTATGCCCGGAGGCGGTGTTGTATGCCCGGAGGCGGTGTTGTATGCCCGGAGGCGGTGTGGTATGCCCGGAGGCGGTGTTGTATGCCCGGAGGCGGTGTTGTATGCCCGGAGGCGGTGTGGTATGCCCGGAGGCGGTGTTGTATGCCCGGAGGCGGTGTTGTATGCCCTGAGGCGGTCTGGTATGCCCGGAGGCGGTGTAGTATGCCCGGAGGCGGTGTTGTATGCCCGGAGGCGGTGTGGTATGCCCGGAGGCGGTGCAGTATGCCCGGAGGCGGTGTTGTATGCCCGGAGGCGGTGTGGTATGCCCGGAGGCGGTGTAGTATGCCCGGAGGCGGTGTTGTATGCCCGGAGGCGGTGTGGTATGCCCGGAGGCGGTGTAGTATACCCGGAGGCGGTGTTGTATGCCCGGAGGCGGTGTGGTATGCCCGGAGGCGGTACAACACCGCCTCCGGGCATGATGATGATAATGATGATGATGATGATGATGATGATGATGATGATGATGATGATGATGATGATGATGATGATGATGATGATGATGATGATGATGATGATGATGATGATGATGATGATGATGATGATGATGATGATGATGATGATGATGATGATGATGATGATGATGATGATGATGATGATGATGATGATGATGATGATGATGATGATGATGATGATGATGATGATGATGATGATGATGATGTTACTGATGATGATGTTGCTGATGATGATGTTGCTGATGATGATGTTGTTGATGATGTTGCTGATGATGTTGCTGATGATGTTGCTGATGATGTTGCTGATGATGTTGATGATGATGTTGATGATGATGTTGATGATGATGTTGATGATGATGTTGATGATGATGTTGCTGATGATGTTGCTGATGATGCTGCTGATGATGTTGCTGATGATGTTGCTGATGATGTTGCTGGTGATGTTGCTGATGATGTTGCTGATGATGTTGCTGATGATGACGTGAGACGGTGTGGTATGTCCGGAGGCGGTGTTGTATGCCCGGAGGCGGTGTTGTATGCCCGGAGGCGGTGTGGTATGCCCGGAGGCGGTGTTGTATGCCCGGAGGCGGTGTTGTATGCCCGGAGGCGGTGTGGTATGCCCGGAGGCGGTGTTGTATGCCCGGAGGCAGTGTTGTATGCCCTGAGGCGGTCTGGTATGCCCGGAGGCGGTGTAGTATGCCCGGAGGCGGTGTTGTATGCCCGGAGGCGGTGTGGTATGCCCGGAGGCGGTGCAGTATGCCCGGAGGCGGTGTTGTATGCCCGGAGGCGGTGTGGTATGCCCGGAGGCGGTGTAGTATGCCCGGAGGCGGTGTTGTATGCCCGGAGGCGGTGTGGTATGCCCGGAGGCGGTGTAGTATGCCCGGAGGCGGTGTTGTATGCCCGGAGGCGGTGTGGTATGCCCGGAGGCGGTACAACACCGCCTCCGGGCATGATGATGATAATGATGATGATGATGATGATGATGATGATGATGATGATGATGATGATGATGATGATGATGATGATGATGATGATGATGATGATGATGATGATGATGATGATGATGATGATGATGTTGCTGATGATGATGTTGCTGATGATGATGTTGCTGATGATGATGTTGTTGATGATGTTGCTGATGATGTTGCTGATGATGTTGCTGATGATGTTGCTGATGATGTTGATGATGATGTTGATGATGATGTTGATGATGATGTTGATGATGATGTTGATGATGATGTTGCTGATGATGTTGCTGATGATGTTACTGATGATGTTGCTGATGATGTTGCTGATGATGTTGCTGGTGATGTTGCTGATGATGTTGCTGATGATGTTGCTGATGATGACGTGAGACGGTGTGGTATGCCCGGAGGCGGTGTTGTATGCCCGGAGGCGGTGTTGTATGCCCGGAGGCGGTGTGGTATGCCCGGAGGCGGTGTTGTATGCCCGGAGGCGGTGTTGTATGCCCGGAGGCGGTGTGGTATGCCCGGAGGAGGTGTTGTATGCCCGGAGGCGGTGTTGTATGCCCTGAGGCGGTCTGGTATGCCCGGAGGCGGTGTAGTATGCCCGGAGGCGGTGTTGTATGCCCGGAGGCGGTGTGGTATGCCCGGAGGCGGTGCAGTATGCCCGGAGGCGGTGTTGTATGCCCGGAGGGGGTGTTGTATGCCCGGAGGCGGTGTAGTATGCCCGGAGGTGGTGTTGTATGCCCGGAGGCGGTGTGGTATGCCCGGAAGCGGTGTAGTATGCCCGGAGGCGGTGTTGTATGCCCGGAGGAGGTGTGGTATGCCCGGAGGCGGTACAACACCGCCTCCGGGCATGATGATGATAATGATGATGATGATGATGATGATGATGATGATGATGATGATGATGATGATGATGATGATGATGATGATGATGATGATGATGATGATGATGATGATGATGATGATGATGATGATGATCATGATGATGATGATGATGATGATGATGATGATGATGATGATGATGATGATGATGATGATGATGATGATGTTGCTGATGATGATGTTGCTGATGATGATGTTGCTGATGATGATGTTGTTGATGATGTTGCTGATGATGTTGCTGATGATGTTGCTGATGATGTTGATGATGATGTTGATGATGATGTTGATGATGATGTTGATGATGATGTTGATGATGATGTTGCTGATGATGTTGCTGATGATGTTGCTGATGATGTTGCTGATGATGTTGCTGATGATGTTGCTGGTGATGTTGCTGATGATGTTGCTGATGATGTTGCTGATGATGACGTGAGACGGTTTGGTATGCCCGGAGGCGGTGTTGTATGCCCGGAGGCGGTGTTGTATGCCCGGAGGCGGTGTGGTATGCCCGGAGGCGGTTTTGTATGCCCGGAGGCGGTGTTGTATGCCCGGAGGCGGTGTGGTATGCCCGGAGGCGGTGTTGTATGCCCGGAGGCGGTGTTGTATGCCCTGAGGCGGTCTGGTATGCCCGGAGGCGGTGTAGTATGCCCGGAGGCGGTGTTGTATGCCCGGAGGCGGTGTGGTATGCCCGGAGGCGGTGCAGTATGCCCGGAGGCGGTGTTGTATGCCCGGAGGCGGTGTGGTATGCCCGGAGGCGGTGTAGTATGCCCGGAGGCGGTGTTGTATGCCTGGAGGCGGTGTGGTATGCCCGGAGGCGGTGTAGTATGCCCGGAGGCGGTGTTGTATGCCCGGAGGCGGTGTGGTATGCCCGGAGGCGGTACAACACCGCCTCCGGGCATGATGATGATAATGATGATGATGATGATGATGATGATGATGATGTTGCTGATGATGACGTGAGACGGTGTGGTATGCCCGGAGGCGGTGTTGTATGCCCGGAGGCGGTGTTGTATGCCCGGAGGCGGTGTGGTATGCCCGGAGGCGGTGTTGTATGCCCGGAGGCGGTGTTGTATGCCCGGAGGCGGTGTGGTATGCCCGGAGGAGGTGTTGTATGCCCGGAGGCGGTGTTGTATGCCCTGAGGCGGTCTGGTATGCCCGGAGGCGGTGTAGTATGCCCGGAGGCGGTGTTGTATGCCCGGAGGCGGTGTGGTATGCCCGGAGGCGGTGCAGTATGCCCGGAGGCGGTGTTG
>JAXIVJ010003667.1:67500-70000 GCA_036785665.1 Chirona hameri | reverse complement strand
ATGATGATGATGATGATGATGATGATGATGATGATGATGATGATGATGATGATGATGATGATGATGATGATGATGATGATGATGATGATGATGATGATGATGATGATGATGATGATGATGATGATGATGATGATGATGATGATGATGATGATGATGATGATGATGATGATGATGATGATGATGATGATGATGATGATGATGATGATGTTACTGATGATGATGTTGCTGATGATGATGTTGCTGATGATGATGTTGTTGATGATGTTGCTGATGATGTTGCTGATGATGTTGCTGATGATGTTGCTGATGATGTTGATGATGATGTTGATGATGATGTTGATGATGATGTTGATGATGATGTTGATGATGATGTTGCTGATGATGTTGCTGATGATGTTGCTGATGAT
The DNA here is from genome assembly GCA_036785665.1 of Chirona hameri. Lineage (NCBI taxonomy): Eukaryota > Metazoa > Arthropoda > Thecostraca > Balanomorpha > Balanidae > Chirona > Chirona hameri. The sequence goes on along the minus strand of JAXIVJ010003667.1, from coordinate 69,593 downwards.
GTTGCTGATGATGTTGCTGATGATGTTGCTGGTGATGTTGCTGATGATGTTGCTGATGATGTTGCTGATGATGACGTGAGACGGTGTGGTATGTCCGGAGGCGGTGTTGTATGCCCGGAGGCGGTGTTGTATGCCCGGAGGCGGTGTGGTATGCCCGGAGGCGGTGTTGTATGCCCGGAGGCGGTGTTGTATGCCCGGAGGCGGTGTGGTATGCCCGGAGGCGGTGTTGTATGCCCGGAGGCAGTGTTGTATGCCCTGAGGCGGTCTGGTATGCCCGGAGGCGGTGTAGTATGCCCGGAGGCGGTGTTGTATGCCCGGAGGCGGTGTGGTATGCCCGGAGGCGGTGCAGTATGCCCGGAGGCGGTGTTGTATGTCCGGAGGCGGTGTGGTATGCCCGGAGGCGGTGTAGTATGCCCGGAGGCGGTGTTGTATGCCCGGAGGCGGTGTGGTATGCCCGGAGGCGGTGTAGTATGCCCGGAGGCGGTGTTGTATGCCCGGAGGCGGTGTGGTATGCCCGGAGGCGGTACAACACCGCCTCCGGGCATGATGATGATAATGATGATGATGATGATGATGATGATGATGATGATGATGATGATGATGATGATGATGATGATGATGATGATGATGATGATGATGATGATGATGATGATGATGATGATGATGATGATGTTGCTGATGATGATGTTGCTGATGATGATGTTGCTGATGATGATGTTGTTGATGATGTTGCTGATGATGTTGCTGATGATGTTGCTGATGATGTTGCTGATGATGTTGATGATGATGTTGATGATGATGTTGATGATGATGTTGATGATGATGTTGATGATGATGTTGCTGATGATGTTGCTGATGATGTTACTGATGATGTTGCTGATGATGTTGCTGATGATGTTGCTGGTGATGTTGCTGATGATGTTGCTGATGATGTTGCTGATGATGACGTGAGACGGTGTGGTATGCCCGGAGGCGGTGTTGTATGCCCGGAGGCGGTGTTGTATGCCCGGAGGCGGTGTGGTATGCCCGGAGGCGGTGTTGTATGCCCGGAGGCGGTGTTGTATGCCCGGAGGCGGTGTGGTATGCCCGGAGGAGGTGTTGTATGCCCGGAGGCGGTGTTGTATGCCCTGAGGCGGTCTGGTATGCCCGGAGGCGGTGTAGTATGCCCGGAGGCGGTGTTGTATGCCCGGAGGCGGTGTGGTATGCCCGGAGGCGGTGCAGTATGCCCGGAGGCGGTGTTGTATGCCCGGAGGGGGTGTTGTATGCCCGGAGGCGGTGTAGTATGCCCGGAGGTGGTGTTGTATGCCCGGAGGCGGTGTGGTATGCCCGGAAGCGGTGTAGTATGCCCGGAGGCGGTGTTGTATGCCCGGAGGAGGTGTGGTATGCCCGGAGGCGGTACAACACCGCCTCCGGGCATGATGATGATAATGATGATGATGATGATGATGATGATGATGATGATGATGATGATGATGATGATGATGATGATGATGATGATGATGATGATGATGATGATGATGATGATGATGATGATGATGATGATGATGATGATGATGATGATGATGATGATGATGATGATGATGATGATGATGATGATGATGATGTTGCTGATGATGATGTTGCTGATGATGATGTTGCTGATGATGATGTTGTTGATGATGTTGCTGATGATGTTGCTGATGATGTTGCTGATGATGTTGATGATGATGTTGATGATGATGTTGATGATGATGTTGATGATGATGTTGATGATGATGTTGCTGATGATGTTGCTGATGATGTTGCTGATGATGTTGCTGATGATGTTGCTGATGATGTTGCTGGTGATGTTGCTGATGATGTTGCTGATGATGTTGCTGATGATGACGTGAGACGGTGTGGTATGCCCGGAGGCGGTGTTGTATGCCCGGAGGCGGTGTTGTATGCCCGGAGGCGGTGTGGTATGCCCGGAGGCGGTTTTGTATGCCCCGAGGCGGTGTTGTATGCCCGGAGGCGGTGTGGTATGCCCGGAGGCGGTGTTGTATGCCCGGAGGCGGTGTTGTATGCCCTGAGGCGGTCTGGTATGCCCGGAGGCGGTGTAGTATGCCCGGAGG
>JAXIVJ010003667.1:55000-62500 GCA_036785665.1 Chirona hameri | reverse complement strand
ATGCCCGGAGGCGGTGTAGTATGCCCGGAGGCGGTGTTGTATGCCCGGAAGCGGTGTGGTATGCCCGGAGACGGTGTAGTATGCCCGGAGGCGGTGTTGTATGCCCGGAGGCGGTGTGGTATGCCCGGAGGCGGTACAACACCGCCTCCGGGCATGATGATGATAATGATGATGATGATGATGATGATGATGATGATGATGATGATGATGATGATGATGATGATGTTGCTGATGATGATGTTGCTGATGATGATGTTGCTGATGATGATGTTGTTGATGATGTTGCTGATGATGTTGCTGATGATGTTGCTGATGATGTTGCTGATGATGTTGATGATGATGTTGATGATGATGTTGATGATGATGTTGATGATGATGTTGATGATGATGTTGCTGATGATGTTGCTGATGATGTTGCTGATGATGTTGCTGATGATGTTGCTGATGATGTTGCTGGTGATGTTGCTGATGATGTTGCTGATGATGTTGCTGATGATGACGTGAGACGGTGTGGTATGCCCGGAGGCGGTGTTGTATGCCCGGAGGCGGTGTTGTATGCCCGGAGGCGGTGTGGTATGCCCGGAGGCGGTGTTGTATGCCCGGAGGCGGTGTTGTATGCCCGGAGGCGGTGTGGTATGCCCGGAGGCGGTGTTGTATGCCCGGAGGCGGTGTTGTATGCCCGGAGGCGGTGTGGTATGCCCGGAGGCGGTGTTGTATGCCCGGAGGCGGTGTTGTATGCCCGGAGGCGGTGTGGTATGCCCGGAGGCGGTGTTGTATGCCCGGAGGCGGTGTTGTATGCCCTGAGGCGGTCTGGTATGCCCGGAGGCGATGTAGTATGCCCGGAGGCGGTGTTGTATGCCCGGAGGCGGTGTGGTATGCCCGGAGGCGGTGCAGTATGCCCGGAGGCGGTGTTGTATGCCCGGAGGCGGTGTGGTATGCCCGGAGGCGGTGTAGTATGCCCGGAGGCGGTGTTGTATGCCCGGAGGCGGTGTGGTATGCCCGGAGGCGGTACAACACCGCCTCCGGGCATGATGATGATAATGATGATGATGATGATGATGATGATGATGATGATGATGATGATGATGATGATGATGATGATGATGATGATGATGATGATGATGATGATGATGATGATGATGATGATGATGATGATGATGATGATGATGATGACGATGATGATGATGATGATGATGATGATGATGATGATGATGATGATGATGATGATGATGATGATGATGATGATGATGATGATGATGATGATGATGATGATGATGTTGCTGATGATGATGTTGCTGATGATGATGTTGCTGATGATGATGTTGTTGATGATGTTGCTGATGATGTTGCTGATGATGTTGCTGATGATGTTGCTGATGATGTTGATGATGATGTTGATGATGATGTTGATGATGATGTTGATGATGATGTTGATGATGATGTTGCTGATGATGTTGCTGATGATGTTACTGATGATGTTGCTGATGATGTTGCTGATGATGTTGCTGGTGATGTTGCTGATGATGTTGCTGATGATGTTGCTGATGATGACGTGAGACGGTGTGGTATGCCCGGAGGCGGTGTTGTATGCCCGGAGGCGGTGTTGTATGCCCGGAGGCGGTGTGGTATGCCCGGAGGCGGTGTTGTATGCCCGGAGGCGGTGTTGTATGCCCGGAGGCGGTGTGGTATGCCCGGAGGCGGTGTTGTATGCCCGGAGGCGGTGTTGTATGCCCTGAGGCGGTCTGGTATGCCCGGAGGCGGTGTAGTATGCCCGGAGGCGGTGTTGTATGCCCGGAGGCGGTGTGGTATGCCCGGAGGCGGTGCAGTATGCCCGGAGGCGGTGTTGTATGCCCGGAGGCGGTGTGGTATGCCCGGAGGCGGTGTAGTATGCCCGGAGGCGGTGTTGTATGCCCGGAGGCGGTGTGGTATGCCCGGAGGCGGTGTAGTATGCCCGGAGGCGGTGTTGTATGCCCGGAGGCGGTGTGGTATGCCCGGAGGCGGTACAACACCGCCTCCGGGCATGATGATGATAATGATGATGATGATGATGATGATGATGATGATGATGATGATGATGATGATGATGATGATGATGATGATGATGATGATGATGATGATGATGATGATGATGATGATGATGATGATGATGATGATGATGATGATGATGATGATGATGATGATGATGATGATGATGATGATGATGATGATGATGATGATGATGATGATGATGATGTTGCTGATGATGATGTTGCTGATGATGATGTTGCTGATGATGATGTTGTTGATGATGTTGCTGATGATGTTGCTGATGATGTTGCTGATGATGTTGCTGATGATGTTGATGATGATGTTGATGATGATGTTGATGATGATGTTGATGATGATGTTGATGATGATGTTGCTGATGATGTTGCTGATGATGTTGCTGATGATGTTGCTGATGATGTTGCTGATGATGTTGCTGGTGATGTTGCTGATGATGTTGCTGATGATGTTGCTGATGATGACGTGAGACGGTGTGGTATGCCCGGAGGCGGTGTTGTATGCCCGGAGGCGGTGTTGTATGCCCGGAGGCGGTGTGGTATGCCCGGAGGCGGTGTTGTATGCCCGGAGGCGGTGTTGTATGCCCGGAGGCGGTGTGGTATGCCCGGAGGCGGTGTTGTATGCCCGGAGGCGGTGTTGTATGCCCTGAGGCGGTCTGGTATGCCCGGAGGCGGTATAGTATGCCCGGAGGCGGTGTTGTATGCCCGGAGGCGGTGTGGTATGCCCGGAGGCGGTGCAGTATGCCCGGAGGCGGTGTTGTATGCCCGGAGGCGGTGTGGTATGCCCGGAGGCGGTGTAGTATGCCCGGAGGCGGTGTTGTATGCCCGGAGGCGGTGTGGTATGCCCGGAGGCGGTGTAGTATGCCCGGAGGCGGTGTTGTATGCCCGGAGGCGGTGTGGTATGCCCGGAGGCGGTACAACACCGCCTCCGGGCATGATGATGATAATGATGATGATGATGATGATGATGATGATGATGATGATGATGAGGATGATGATGATGATGATGATGATGATGATGATGATGATGATGATGATGATGATGATGATGATGATGATGATGATGATGATGATGATGATGATGATGATGATGATGATGATGATGATGATGATGATGATGATGATGATGATGATGATGATGATGATGATGATGATGATGATGATGATGATGATGATGATGATGATGATGATGTTGCTGATGATGATGTTGCTGATGATGATGTTGCTGATGATGATGTTGTTGATGATGTTGCTGATGATGTTGCTGATGATGTTGCTGATGATGTTGCTGATGATGTTGATGATGATGTTGATGATGATGTTGATGATGATGTTGATGATGATGTTGATGATGATGTTGCTGATGATGTTGCTGATGATGTTACTGATGATGTTGCTGATGATGTTGCTGATGATGTTGCTGGTGATGTTGCTGATGATGTTGCTGATGATGTTGCTGATGATGACGTGAGACGGTGTGGTATGCCCGGAGGCGGTGTTGTATGCCCGGAGGCGGTGTTGTATGCCCGGAGGCGGTGTGGTATGCCCGGAGGCGGTGTTGTATGCCCGGAGGCGGTGTTGTATGCCCGGAGGCGGTGTGGTATGCCCGGAGGCGGTGTGGTATGCCCGGAGGCGGTGTTGTATGCCCTGAGGCGGTCTGGTATGCCCGGAGGCGGTGTAGTATGCCCGGAGGCGGTGTTGTATGCCCGGAGGCGGTGTGGTATGCCCGGAGGCGGTGCAGTATGCCCGGAGGCGGTGTTGTATGCCCGGAGGGGGTGTTGTATGCCCGGAGGCGGTGTAGTATGCCCGGAGGCGGTGTTGTATGCCCGGAGGCGGTGTGGTATGCCCGGAAGCGGTGTAGTATGCCCGGAGGCGGTGTTGTATGCCCGGAGGAGGTGTGGTATGCCCGGAGGCGGTACAACACCGCCTCCGGGCATGATGATGATAATGATGATGATGATGATGATGATGATGATGATGATGATGATGATGATGATGATGATGATGATGATGATGATGATGATGATGATGATGATAATGATGATGATGATGATGATGATGATAATGATGATGATGATGATGATGATGATGATGATGATGATGATGATGATGATGTTGCTGATGATGATGTTGCTGATGATGATGTTGCTGATGATGATGTTGTTGATGATGTTGCTGATGATGTTGCTGATGATGTTGCTGATGATGTTGCTGATGATGTTGATGATGATGTTGATGATGATGTTGATGATGATGTTGATGATGATGTTGCTGATGATGTTGCTGATGATGTTGCTGATGATGTTGCTGGTGATGTTGCTGATGATGTTGCTGATGATGTTGCTGATGATGTTGCTGATGATGACGTGAGACGGTGTGGTATGCCCGTTTGCGGTGTTGTATGCCCGGAGGCGGTGTTGCATGCCCGGAGGCGGTGTGGTATGCCCGGAGGCGGTGTTGTATGCCCGGAGGCGGTGTTGTATGCCCGGAGGCGGTGTAGTATGCCCGGAGGCGGTGTAGTATGCCCGGAGGCGGTGTTGTATGCCCGGAGGCGGTGTGGTATGCCCGGAGGCGGTGTAGTATGCCCGGAGGCGGTGTTGTATGCCCGGAGGCGGTGTGGTATGCCCGGAGGCGGTACAACACCGCCTCCGGGCATGATGATGATAATGATGATGATGATGATGATGATGATGATGATGATGATGATGATGATGATGATGATGATGATGATGATGATGATGATGATGATGATGATGATGATGATGATGATGATGATGATGATGATGATGATGATGATGATGATGTTGCTGATGATGACGTGAGACGGTGTGGTATGCCCGGAGGCGGTGTTGTATGCCCGGAGGCGGTGTTGTATGCCCGGAGGCGGTGTGGTATGCCCGGAGGCGGTGTTGTATGCCCGGAGGCGGTGTTGTATGCCCGGAGGCGGTGTGGTATGCCCGGAGGCGGTGTTGTATGCCCGGAGGCGGTGTTGTATGCCCTGAGGCGGTCTGGTATGCCCGGAGGCGGTGTAGTATGCCCGGAGGCGGTGTTGTATGCCCGGAGGCGGTGTGGTATGCCCGGAGGCGGTGCAGTATGCCCGGAGGCGGTGTTGTATGCCCGGAGGCGGTGTGGTATGCCCGGAGGCGGTGTAGTATGCCCGGAGGCGGTGTTGTATGCCCGGAGGCGGTGTGGTATGCCCGGAGGCGGTGTAGTATGCCCGGAGGCGGTGTTGTATGCCCGGAGGCGGTGTGGTATGCCCGGAGGCGGTACAACACCGCCTCCGGGCATGATGATGATAATGATGATGATGATGATGATGATGATGATGATGATGATGATGATGATGATGATGATGATGATGATGATGATGATGATGATGATGATGATGATGATGATGATGATGATGATGTTGCTGATGATGATGTTGCTGATGATGATGTTGCTGATGATGATGTTGTTGATGATGTTGCTGATGATGTTGCTGATGATGTTGCTGATGATGTTGCTGATGATGTTGATGATGATGTTGATGATGATGTTGATGATGATGTTGATGATGATGTTGATGATGATGTTGATGATGATGTTGATGATGATGTTCATGATGATGTTGATGATGATGTTGATGATGATGTTGATGATGATGTTGATGATGATGTTGATGATGATGTTGATGTTGATGATGATGTTAATGATGATGTTGATGATGATGTTGATGATGATGTTGCTGATGATGTTGCTGATGATGTTGCTGATGATGTTGCTGGTGATGTTGCTGATGATGTTGCTGATGATGTTGCTGATGATGTTGCTGATGATGACGTGAGACGGTGTGGTATGCCCGTTTGCGGTGTTGTATGCCCGGAGGCGGTGTTGCATGCCCGGAGGCGGTGTGGTATGCCCGGAGGCGGTGTTGTATGCCTGGAGGCGGTGTTGTATGCCCGGAGGCGGTGTAGTATGCCCGGAGGCGGTGTAGTATGCCCGGAGGCGGTGTTGTATGCCCGGAAGCGGTGTGGTATGCCCGGAGACGGTGTAGTATGCCCGGAGGCGGTGTTGTATGCCCGGAGGCGGTGTGGTATGCCCGGAGGCGGTACAACACCGCCTCCGGGCATGATGATGATAATGATGATGATGATGATGATGATGATGATGATGATGATGATGATGATGATGATGATGATGTTGCTGATGATGATGTTGCTGATGATGATGTTGCTGATGATGATGTTGTTGATGATGTTGCTGATGATGTTGCTGATGATGTTGCTGATGATGTTGCTGATGATGTTGATGATGATGTTGATGATGATGTTGATGATGATGTTGATGATGATGTTGATGATGATGTTGCTGATGATGTTGCTGATGATGTTGCTGATGATGTTGCTGATGATGTTGCTGATGATGTTGCTGGTGATGTTGCTGATGATGTTGCTGATGATGTTGCTGATGATGACGTGAGACGGTGTGGTATGCCCGGAGGCGGTGTTGTATGCCCGGAGGCGGTGTTGTATGCCCGGAGGCGGTGTGGTATGCCCGGAGGCGGTGTTGTATGCCCGGAGGCGGTGTTGTATGCCCGGAGGCGGTGTGGTATGCCCGGAGGCGGTGTTGTATGCCCGGAGGCGGTGTTGTATGCCCGGAGGCGGTGTGGTATGCCCGGAGGCGGTGTTGTATGCCCGGAGGCGGTGTTGTATGCCCGGAGGCGGTGTGGTATGCCCGGAGGCGGTGTTGTATGCCCGGAGGCGGTGTTGTATGCCCTGAGGCGGTCTGGTATGCCCGGAGGCGATGTAGTATGCCCGGAGGCGGTGTTGTATGCCCGGAGGCGGTGTGGTATGCCCGGAGGCGGTGCAGTATGCCCGGAGGCGGTGTTGTATGCCCGGAGGCGGTGTGGTATGCCCGGAGGCGGTGTAGTATGCCCGGAGGCGGTGTTGTATGCCCGGAGGCGGTGTGGTATGCCCGGAGGCGGTACAACACCGCCTCCGGGCATGATGATGATAATGATGATGATGATGATGATGATGATGATGATGATGATGATGATGATGATGATGATGATGATGATGATGATGATGATGATGATGATGATGATGATGATGATGATGATGATGATGATGATGATGATGATGACGATGATGATGATGATGATGATGATGATGATGATGATGATGATGATGATGATGATGATGATGATGATGATGATGATGATGATGATGATGATGATGATGATGTTGCTGATGATGATGTTGCTGATGATGATGTTGCTGATGATGATGTTGTTGATGATGTTGCTGATGATGTTGCTGATGATGTTGCTGATGATGTTGCTGATGATGTTGATGATGATGTTGATGATGATGTTGATGATGATGTTGATGATGATGTTGATGATGATGTTGCTGATGATGTTGCTGATGATGTTACTGATGATGTTGCTGATGATGTTGCTGATGATGTTGCT
>JAXIVJ010003667.1:45000-50000 GCA_036785665.1 Chirona hameri | reverse complement strand
TGCTGATGATGTTGCTGATGATGTTGATGATGATGTTGATGATGATGTTGATGATGATGTTGATGATGATGTTGATGATGATGTTGCTGATGATGTTGCTGATGATGTTACTGATGATGTTGCTGATGATGTTGCTGATGATGTTGCTGGTGATGTTGCTGATGATGTTGCTGATGATGTTGCTGATGATGACGTGAGACGGTGTGGTATGCCCGGAGGCGGTGTTGTATGCCCGGAGGCGGTGTTGTATGCCCGGAGGCGGTGTGGTATGCCCGGAGGCGGTGTTGTATGCCCGGAGGCGGTGTTGTATGCCCGGAGGCGGTGTGGTATGCCCGGAGGAGGTGTTGTATGCCCGGAGGCGGTGTTGTATGCCCTGAGGCGGTCTGGTATGCCCGGAGGCGGTGTAGTATGCCCGGAGGCGGTGTTGTATGCCCGGAGGCGGTGTGGTATGCCCGGAGGCGGTGCAGTATGCCCGGAGGCGGTGTTGTATGCCCGGAGGGGGTGTTGTATGCCCGGAGGCGGTGTAGTATGCCCGGAGGTGGTGTTGTATGCCCGGAGGCGGTGTGGTATGCCCGGAAGCGGTGTAGTATGCCCGGAGGCGGTGTTGTATGCCCGGAGGAGGTGTGGTATGCCCGGAGGCGGTACAACACCGCCTCCGGGCATGATGATGATAATGATGATGATGATGATGATGATGATGATGATGATGATGATGATGATGATGATGATGATGATGATGATGATGATGATGATGATGATGATGATGATGATGATGATGATGATGATGATGATGATGATGATGATGATGATGATGATGATGATGATGATGATGATGATGATGATGATGATGATGATGTTGCTGATGATGATGTTGCTGATGATGATGTTGCTGATGATGATGTTGTTGATGATGTTGCTGATGATGTTGCTGATGATGTTGCTGATGATGTTGATGATGATGTTGATGATGATGTTGATGATGATGTTGATGATGATGTTGATGATGATGTTGCTGATGATGTTGCTGATGATGTTGCTGATGATGTTGCTGATGATGTTGCTGATGATGTTGCTGGTGATGTTGCTGATGATGTTGCTGATGATGTTGCTGATGATGACGTGAGACGGTGTGGTATGCCCGGAGGCGGTGTTGTATGCCCGGAGGCGGTGTTGTATGCCCGGAGGCGGTGTGGTATGCCCGGAGGCGGTTTTGTATGCCCGGAGGCGGTGTTGTATGCCCGGAGGCGGTGTGGTATGCCCGGAGGCGGTGTTGTATGCCCGGAGGCGGTGTTGTATGCCCTGAGGCGGTCTGGTATGCCCGGAGGCGGTGTAGTATGCCCGGAGGCGGTGTTGTATGCCTGGAGGCGGTGTGGTATGCCCGGAGGCGGTGCAGTATGCCCGGAGGCGGTGTTGTATGCCCGGAGGCGGTGTGGTATGCCCGGAGGCGGTGTAGTATGCCCGGAGGCGGTGTTGTATGCCTGGAGGCGGTGTGGTATGCCCGGAGGCGGTGTAGTATGCCCGGAGGCGGTGTTGTATGCCCGGAGGCGGTGTGGTATGCCCGGAGGCGGTACAACACCGCCTCCGGGCATGATGATGATAATGATGATGATGATGATGATGATGATGATGATGATGATGATGATGATGATGATGATGATGATGATGATGATGATGATGATGATGATGATGATGATGATGATGATGATGATGTTGCTGATGATGATGTTGCTGATGATGATGTTGCTGATGATGATGTTGTTGATGATGTTGCTGATGATGTTGCTGATGATGTTGCTGATGATGTTGCTGATGATGTTGATGATGATGTTGATGATGATGTTGATGATGATGTTGATGATGATGTTGATGATGATGTTGATGATGATGTTGATGATGATGTTCATGATGATGTTGATGATGATGTTGATGATGATGTTGATGATGATGTTGATGATGATGTTGATGATGATGTTGATGTTGATGATGATGTTAATGATGATGTTGATGATGATGTTGATGATGATGTTGCTGATGATGTTGCTGATGATGTTGCTGATGATGTTGCTGGTGATGTTGCTGATGATGTTGCTGATGATGTTGCTGATGATGTTGCTGATGATGACGTGAGACGGTGTGGTATGCCCGTTTGCGGTGTTGTATGCCCGGAGGCGGTGTTGCATGCCCGGAGGCGGTGTGGTATGCCCGGAGGCGGTGTTGTATGCCTGGAGGCGGTGTTGTATGCCCGGAGGCGGTGTAGTATGCCCGGAGGCGGTGTAGTATGCCCGGAGGCGGTGTTGTATGCCCGGAAGCGGTGTGGTATGCCCGGAGACGGTGTAGTATGCCCGGAGGCGGTGTTGTATGCCCGGAGGCGGTGTGGTATGCCCGGAGGCGGTACAACACCGCCTCCGGGCATGATGATGATAATGATGATGATGATGATGATGATGATGATGATGATGATGATGATGATGATGATGATGATGTTGCTGATGATGATGTTGCTGATGATGATGTTGCTGATGATGATGTTGTTGATGATGTTGCTGATGATGTTGCTGATGATGTTGCTGATGATGTTGCTGATGATGTTGATGATGATGTTGATGATGATGTTGATGATGATGTTGATGATGATGTTGATGATGATGTTGCTGATGATGTTGCTGATGATGTTGCTGATGATGTTGCTGATGATGTTGCTGATGATGTTGCTGGTGATGTTGCTGATGATGTTGCTGATGATGTTGCTGATAATGACGTGAGACGGTGTGGTATGCCCGGAGGCGGTGTTGTATGCCCGGAGGCGGTGTTGTATGCCCGGAGGCGGTGTGGTATGCCCGGAGGCGGTGTTGTATGCCCGGAGGCGGTGTTGTATGCCCGGAGGCGGTGTGGTATGCCCGGAGGCGGTGTTGTATGCCCGGAGGCGGTGTTGTATGCCCGGAGGCGGTGTGGTATGCCCGGAGGCGGTGTTGTATGCCCGGAGGCGGTGTTGTATGCCCGGAGGCGGTGTGGTATGCCCGGAGGCGGTGTTGTATGCCCGGAGGCGGTGTTGTATGCCCTGAGGCGGTCTGGTATGCCCGGAGGCGATGTAGTATGCCCGGAGGCGGTGTTGTATGCCCGGAGGCGGTGTGGTATGCCCGGAGGCGGTGCAGTATGCCCGGAGGCGGTGTTGTATGCCCGGAGGCGGTGTGGTATGCCCGGAGGCGGTGTAGTATGCCCGGAGGCGGTGTTGTATGCCCGGAGGCGGTGTGGTATGCCCGGAGGCGGTACAACACCGCCTCCGGGCATGATGATGATAATGATGATGATGATGATGATGATGATGATGATGATGATGATGATGATGATGATGATGATGATGATGATGATGATGATGATGATGATGATGATGATGATGATGATGATGATGATGATGATGATGATGATGACGATGATGATGATGATGATGATGATGATGATGATGATGATGATGATGATGATGATGATGATGATGATGATGATGATGATGATGATGATGATGATGATGATGTTGCTGATGATGATGTTGCTGATGATGATGTTGCTGATGATGATGTTGTTGATGATGTTGCTGATGATGTTGCTGATGATGTTGCTGATGATGTTGCTGATGATGTTGATGATGATGTTGATGATGATGTTGATGATGATGTTGATGATGATGTTGATGATGATGTTGCTGATGATGTTGCTGATGATGTTACTGATGATGTTGCTGATGATGTTGCTGATGATGTTGCTGGTGATGTTGCTGATGATGTTGCTGATGATGTTGCTGATGATGACGTGAGACGGTGTGGTATGCCCGGAGGCGGTGTTGTATGCCCGGAGGCGGTGTTGTATGCCCGGAGGCGGTGTGGTATGCCCGGAGGCGGTGTTGTATGCCCGGAGGCGGTGTTGTATGCCCGGAGGCGGTGTGGTATGCCCGGAGGCGGTGTTGTATGCCCGGAGGCGGTGTTGTATGCCCTGAGGCGGTCTGGTATGCCCGGAGGCGGTGTAGTATGCCCGGAGGCGGTGTTGTATGCCCGGAGGCGGTGTGGTATGCCCGGAGGCGGTGCAGTATGCCCGGAGGCGGTGTTGTATGCCCGGAGGCGGTGTGGTATGCCCGGAGGCGGTGTAGTATGCCCGGAGGCGGTGTTGTATGCCCGGAGGCGGTGTGGTATGCCCGGAGGCGGTGTAGTATGCCCGGAGGCGGTGTTGTATGCCCGGAGGCGGTGTGGTATGCCCGGAGGCGGTACAACACCGCCTCCGGGCATGATGATGATAATGATGATGATGATGATGATGATGATGATGATGATGATGATGATGATGATGATGATGATGATGATGATGATGATGATGATGATGATGATGATGATGATGATGATGATGATGATGATGATGATGATGATGATGATGATGATGATGATGATGATGATGATGATGATGATGATGATGATGATGATGATGATGATGATGATGATGTTGCTGATGATGATGTTGCTGATGATGATGTTGCTGATGATGATGTTGTTGATGATGTTGCTGATGATGTTGCTGATGATGTTGCTGATGATGTTGCTGATGATGTTGATGATGATGTTGATGATGATGTTGATGATGATGTTGATGATGATGTTGATGATGATGTTGCTGATGATGTTGCTGATGATGTTGCTGATGATGTTGCTGATGATGTTGCTGATGATGTTGCTGGTGATGTTGCTGATGATGTTGCTGATGATGTTGCTGATGATGACGTGAGACGGTGTGGTATGCCCGGAGGCGGTGTTGTATGCCCGGAGGCGGTGTTGTATGCCCGGAGGCGGTGTGGTATGCCCGGAGGCGGTGTTGTATGCCCGGAGGCGGTGTTGTATGCCCGGAGGCGGTGTGGTATGCCCGGAGGCGGTGTTGTATGCCCGGAGGCGGTGTTGTATGCCCTGAGGCGGTCTGGTATGCCCGGAGGCGGTATAGTATGCCCGGAGGCGGTGTTGTATGCC
>JAXIVJ010003667.1:37500-40000 GCA_036785665.1 Chirona hameri | reverse complement strand
TGTATGCCCGGAGGCGGTGTTGTATGCCCGGAGGCGGTGTGGTATGCCCGGAGGCGGTGTTGTATGCCCGGAGGCGGTGTTGTATGCCCTGAGGCGGTCTGGTATGCCCGGAGGCGGTGTAGTATGCCCGGAGGCGGTGTTGTATGCCCGGAGGCGGTGTGGTATGCCCGGAGGCGGTGCAGTATGCCCGGAGGCGGTGTTGTATGCCCGGAGGCGGTGTGGTATGCCCGGAGGCGGTGTAGTATGCCCGGAGGCGGTGTTGTATGCCCGGAGGCGGTGTGGTATGCCCGGAGGCGGTGTAGTATACCCGGAGGCGGTGTTGTATGCCCGGAGGCGGTGTGGTATGCCCGGAGGCGGTACAACACCGCCTCCGGGCATGATGATGATAATGATGATGATGATGATGATGATGATGATGATGATGATGATGATGATGATGATGATGATGATGATGATGATGATGATGATGATGATGATGATGATGATGATGATGATGATGATGATGATGATGATGATGATGATGATGATGATGATGATGATGATGATGATGATGATGATGATGATGATGATGATGATGATGATGATGATGATGATGATGATGATGATGATGATGTTACTGATGATGATGTTGCTGATGATGATGTTGCTGATGATGATGTTGTTGATGATGTTGCTGATGATGTTGCTGATGATGTTGCTGATGATGTTGCTGATGATGTTGATGATGATGTTGATGATGATGTTGATGATGATGTTGATGATGATGTTGATGATGATGTTGCTGATGATGTTGCTGATGATGTTGCTGATGATGTTGCTGATGATGTTGCTGATGATGTTG
Source organism: Chirona hameri (assembly GCA_036785665.1). Lineage (NCBI taxonomy): Eukaryota > Metazoa > Arthropoda > Thecostraca > Balanomorpha > Balanidae > Chirona > Chirona hameri. The sequence continues at coordinate 39,159 of JAXIVJ010003667.1, read as the reverse complement.
CTGGTGATGTTGCTGATGATGTTGCTGATGATGTTGCTGATGATGACGTGAGACGGTGTGGTATGTCCGGAGGCGGTGTTGTATGCCCGGAGGCGGTGTTGTATGCCCGGAGGCGGTGTGGTATGCCCGGAGGCGGTGTTGTATGCCCGGAGGCGGTGTTGTATGCCCGGAGGCGGTGTGGTATGCCCGGAGGCGGTGTTGTATGCCCGGAGGCAGTGTTGTATGCCCTGAGGCGGTCTGGTATGCCCGGAGGCGGTGTAGTATGCCCGGAGGCGGTGTTGTATGCCCGGAGGCGGTGTGGTATGCCCGGAGGCGGTGCAGTATGCCCGGAGGCGGTGTTGTATGCCCGGAGGCGGTGTGGTATGCCCGGAGGCGGTGTAGTATGCCCGGAGGCGGTGTTGTATGCCCGGAGGCGGTGTGGTATGCCCGGAGGCGGTGTAGTATGCCCGGAGGCGGTGTTGTATGCCCGAAGGCGGTGTGGTATGCCCGGAGGCGGTACAACACCGCCTCCGGGCATGATGATGATAATGATGATGATGATGATGATGATGATGATGATGATGATGATGATGATGATGATGATGATGATGATGATGATGATGATGATGATGATGATGATGATGATGATGATGATGATGATGATGTTGCTGATGATGATGTTGCTGATGATGATGTTGCTGATGATGATGTTGTTGATGATGTTGCTGATGATGTTGCTGATGATGTTGCTGATGATGTTGCTGATGATGTTGATGATGATGTTGATGATGATGTTGATGATGATGTTGATGATGATGTTGATGATGATGTTGCTGATGATGTTGCTGATGATGTTACTGATGATGTTGCTGATGATGTTGCTGATGATGTTGCTGGTGATGTTGCTGATGATGTTGCTGATGATGTTGCTGATGATGACGTGAGACGGTGTGGTATGCCCGGAGGCGGTGTTGTATGCCCGGAGGCGGTGTTGTATGCCCGGAGGCGGTGTGGTATGCCCGGAGGCGGTGTTGTATGCCCGGAGGCGGTGTTGTATGCCCGGAGGCGGTGTGGTATGCCCGGAGGAGGTGTTGTATGCCCGGAGGCGGTGTTGTATGCCCTGAGGCGGTCTGGTATGCCCGGAGGCGGTGTAGTATGCCCGGAGGCGGTGTTGTATGCCCGGAGGCGGTGTGGTATGCCCGGAGGCGGTGCAGTATGCCCGGAGGCGGTGTTGTATGCCCGGAGGGGGTGTTGTATGCCCGGAGGCGGTGTAGTATGCCCGGAGGTGGTGTTGTATGCCCGGAGGCGGTGTGGTATGCCCGGAAGCGGTGTAGTATGCCCGGAGGCGGTGTTGTATGCCCGGAGGAGGTGTGGTATGCCCGGAGGCGGTACAACACCGCCTCCGGGCATGATGATGATAATGATGATGATGATGATGATGATGATGATGATGATGATGATGATGATGATGATGATGATGATGATGATGATGATGATGATGATGATGATGATGATGATGATGATGATGATGATGATGATGATGATGATGATGATGATGATGATGATGATGATGATGATGATGATGATGATGATGATGATGATGTTGCTGATGATGATGTTGCTGATGATGATGTTGCTGATGATGATGTTGTTGATGATGTTGCTGATGATGTTGCTGAT